>JADRCD010123080.1:0-18525 GCA_019843815.1 Montemys delectorum
TGCTCGTCCTCGTCCTCCAGTAGCACTTCGCTCGGCCGCGCCGGCAGCGGCCGCACCTTCTTCAGCTTCGCCGACGGCGCTGCCCACGCACACCCGGGCCCACGCGGCCCCACGCCCGCCGGCTCGCCGCCGCAGCACCAGTTCCACCCGGGCCGGCGGAAACGCGAGAACAAGGCCAGCACGTATGGCCTCAACTACCTGCTGTCGGGCAGCCGCGCGGCCACGCTGAGCGGAGGGGGCGGCCCCGGGGCCCAGGCGGCGCGGCCCGGCACGCCGTGGAAGAGCCGCGCGTACAGCCCCGGCATCCAGGGGTGAGTGCGCCCGTGGCGCGGGGCTGCCAGCGTCGCGGGCACTTTAAAAACGTGGTTAGATCGAGATCCACCAGGGATTGACAGTTCGGGATGAGGGCCTGGGGCTACACTAGAAAGTGGTTCCTTTCTTTCCTCGCCTCCAGGGCACGGGAGCGAGGGTTGGCTGTCAGAGTGGGAAGCGTCTCCGCGTGTTCTTTCCTGTAGACGAAATCGTGTGTTTTAGTGTAGCGAGGTTGAAGATAATTTTTTTTTTCCTTTTTTGAGATAGTCGGGTTTTGGTAGTGGTGCAGTTTAGCCTTCAAGTGAGGTTTAGAAGTGGAGTCTTGTGTGTGTTGAGGTTAACTCGGACGTTTTAATTTTGGGCAAACGTTCACAGAAAGACCATCACCTGGGGTTTCTGAAAACCACCTAATAGTACTCAGGGTTTTTTCCTGTGTACTCACAGGAAGATGTCGTTTTTCATTTAAAATTTTTCCACACAGCCCAGAGGACCTTAGAGGATTAATGTCCCCAATGACAGCAAGGTGGGGGTGTTGGTCTGGAATTGCTCCAGGTGAGACTGCTCCATCGTGAAGCTCTTCATTCAACCCATTGGCTTTTCTGAACATCTAGAAACAAAATAGTCGTTTGTAGTGTCAAGACTGGTGAAGCTTGGTTTGCCTCAGTTCCTGCAGCTCTAAAAGGCATCTAACCCCCACCCCCACCCCACCCCCACGGCCTTCGCAGGGAATTGCATCCCCAGTTTAAGTCCACTCAGATGGTTGCTAGGCCCTGGGACTCCTTTAAGGTAACTTCTTAGGGGGCTGTCTGTGGTTTGAGGTCTGTGGGGAACACTAATACTCCTTAGGGGTGGCTGTTATGTAGAAACAATTGTGCCCTCTGCAACTTGTTTCACCTGTGTTGGATTGAGATTCTCAAGCATGCACTACAAATCCAGGAAGAGCATAGTTTCTTCTGCCAGTTCTCCACAGTGCCTGCTTGTAGAACTTTGTGAGTCAGGTGTGGAGGAATAGATTGTGTGTGTGGCAGTGGACCTAAGGGAGGGTTCTGGATGGTTACATAACTGTAATGGACATGGTGTCTGCGGTGAGACAGGCCCTGACCCCTGACAGAGTTCCACTTTTGTACTTAAGCAGCAGCAGCAGCGTTATCTGCCCCTCAGTGAGAGTTGGATCCCTTGAAGTGGTCTCTCTGGTGGTTTTTAAGCTGGTCAACCTCTGTGTGTTCTTCTGTAGCTTTTGTTAGTATGTGTGCCTCTGTGGACTAGGTGTGTTTTTAGAGTCTGGGGTGCATTTGGCATGAGTGGCATGTAGTTCTCTTGATCCCACAAACTTTACCCTTTCTGGTACAGAAGAACATTGTTACCTAGGTATTCATACTTGGCTTCTGTCACCCTACTCTCAAGTCTATAATCTCTTCATACTTCAAGCACACTGTAACCATTCTCTGGAGGTGGCTGCTCAAGCAGTCCAAGACTGGGGTCTTCTGGGCACTGTGGCCTAGCCTGCGTCCTTGGTCGGCAATGTCAGTGGGATGAGGTTCTCCCAGCTCTCATAAGAGCCTCCATTTCCTCCCCTACCCCACAAGAGAGATGAAGGCCTGAACTCAGTGGTGCTTGGGCTCTGTTACTCTTCTTGCCTGAGCCCTGCCTCAGATCCCCATTTGCTTACTTTAGAGCACTGTGGTACAGGTCTCAAGAGGGCTCAGAGACCGGCTAAGAGTTTGGCCTTGAATGCTGTCCACATATCTTTTCCATGCCTGGACTCTTCCTTGTCTGTCTAGGTGGCATGTGTCCTGATTTTGTTGAATGGTGAATTCTGGAGGAAGAGCTTGCTGGCGAGCTTGGCATGTGTGCGTAAGAGGGCAGGGTACCTCTGTCTGTTTCCTGCTGTGACTGATCTCCCAGAAGGGTTGGGAAGGAATTAGTAAACTGTGGTGCCAGTAGAGCTGGGCCTATGTGTTAACAGTAAAGGTGGCTCCAGTGATTGCTTCCATGTGGTTGGTTGCTCTTAGATGAACTGACCTTGGATGGCAAGAAAGGGACCTGTCTGATGCTAGTCTTGTGCCTCGTGGGGCCGGCACCAAGCCTTCCTTGCTGGCTTAGAGCAAGAGACACAAGTAAGGTTAAGTGTTGGCTTTGAGTGTGGCCCAGTTAACAATGAGGGAGCCTGTTAGTGAGAGGCTGCTGAGCTTTCTTTCTGCTCTTGGGATATGCCTTTGGGGGACTCTGTAGACCTCCAGAAAGGACAAGTGGTTTTCTGGTGGGGTGAGAGTCTGGATCTCTGCCTGGTGGACACGTGGCACCTGCACATTCAGCTCTCTCTGGGAGGAGTCTGCCCTTGGAAACTGCTTGTTGGCTTGGGTTCGTGAAACTGCTAGAGTGCTTTCAATCCTGGGTAGGATGAAGAAAACGGAAAGCGGAGAGGGCTTAGTGTCTGAGCTTGGGGAGTAGAGAAGGTGAGTTCTGCTGTGGGAGCTGCCTTGAGCACAGCTCTGAAACCTTTGTTAGGACATGGCATGCACACATGCCCTCTGCATGAGCTTCTTGCCTAGAGATGGAGGCAGGCATGGGCAGGCTCTCTGGGTCCTCCCTTTCCCTTTCTCACTGTGCCTTCCGAGCCCTTCACTCTGACCCACAGTGTGATTCCTTTGTCCTGGTCAGTCTCAGTGGCTTTAGAAGGTGCTTCGGGTTAAAAGTAAAGAACAGTCTCCTGGAAGTGAGGGTGGGAGTGTGATCCTCACCCATTCAGCCAAATCCTTACTGGTGTCTTCCAAGAGTGCAAATGGACAGGGGAAGGCCCCAGACCTTGCATACACCTGCAGCCCCATGACCCGAGTTGACTCTGTGAAGGTTGTGCCCTTCCAGGTGTGCCTGCAGTGGGCAGGAGTCATGTGCAGCTTCTCTGCAGCTCTCTTCACCGTGGTTAGTCTTTTAGTGTGTTCTGTGCCCTCGGTGATGGGAGTTCCATTGTCTGCCGGAAGCCCGAGAAGCCTCCAGTGTCAGCAGTTACAGTTACAGTCAATCAGGTTGTGGTTGATGGTGCTTATAGGGCTGTGGGGTGGTTCCCTCCCAGCTCCATGCATGCTCTTTTTGCTGTTCTCTTGTGAGGGAATCAGAGCTTGATGGAGCAGCCAGGTTCTCTCTTCTGCAGCACAGCTCCTGCCTGCTTTGACAGAAGCAGTGGGCCTTTCTTCAGAAAGTCCCACTGGGAAAGCTCAGGTGAGGGCCCTGTGGTTGTGCTGTGGAACACAGGTGTAGTCACTGTTATCTCCCTCCCTGTCTTCCAGTGAGCATCAGGGGATGCATCCCCTGATTCACGGGAGGGAAGCTGTAAACACTGCCTGTGCAGGCGACGGTGGCATAAGAGGTCTTGCTTTAGAGGTTTCTTTCACAGAGACGCTCAAGGTTGAAGAGGGAGGTGAGAACAGTACACTACACAGATGCTTCATTGTCATACGGACAACGTTACCTCCTGTGCAAGCTTTTCCAACTAAACACCACCGCTCTCTTGTCATGGTCCTAATGGCCAGTTTCCATACAGAACTGGAAAGGCTAGTTAGATGCTGTCACAGGCGGCTGAGGGGAGTCCCGGAGAACTGCTGAGCCACGGCTTGCTCAGGATGGAGCGCTGACGTTGGAGAAGGCTGCCCAGGAGGACAAGGCCAGTCTTCTTTTTAGACTAGAATATTAAACAGGCTGGCACAGTCCTTTGGAAAAAACGAGATGCCCTAGGGTTGGGGAGGCTCTGGATTTGGTTCCTAACACCAAGGAGAAAAGAAATAGAAACAAAAACCATACAAATAAAAATGGAGTCCCTGAGTAATTTTGAAGAAAAAACATCTAATGCTCATGCTGTGCAAGTTAGGAGGGTGTCCTGGTATCCTGCTGCTGTAATCTTTGGATGAAAAAGCAGGGCTGCTTTCCCGTTAGAAACAACACACTTGTGGCTTAAAAGTAATTTTTAAGTAAAAAAACAAAACAAAACATTTTTTACATACTGTTATTTATATATTTGGTTTTGATTCTTGTGTATGTGCTTGTGTGAGTTTATGTGCATCACATTTACAAGTGTCTACGGTCTCTAGAAGAGGGCATTGGATTCCTCTAGAACTGTAGTTACAGGCAGCTGTGGGCAACCAGATATGGGTGCTGGAAACCATGTGGATTCTCTGCAAGTGCTCCCTAACTGCTGGACAGTCAATCTAGCTCTTTAAGTAGACATCTAAAAGAAAAAAAAAAAACTATAACTTTTAAGACTTGTGCTTCAAAGTCTTAGTTATTTTTGATGACAGATGTGAGCTTTTGGGCATCATCTTGAAAGATTTCATACCAAGTATCCTTTGGGAGCACGAGTACCAGTGCACCATAGACAGAGAGGATGCTGTGCCTTATACTTAAGAAAGTAATCCTGGATGCTCAAGTTCAGAGACTTGTTTTGATCATGCAGACAGAACTTAAGCTGCAGGAGTGCCCGCCCTTTCCAGGAACCATCTCTAATGTTTGCCATAGCCAGTGTTGCTGTGAGGAGGCCAGGTCAGAGGCTCTGCCCAGCCTATCAGGGTTCCTTTTCCCTTAAGCAAAGTTGGATGGTATGCTAACCCCATAAGGCTACCCAGGAGAGTGGCTTACAGCAAAATTAAGCCGGTGATGCTCTCTGCATGCTCCTGATCGGGGCAGCCATGTGGTCTTCCCATTTGGCATGTACATGGACTCAGACAGCATTGAACTGTTGATACGTCTCCATTGTTCAGTGTTCTGTGGTCAGGTAGCAAAGTCCAGTGTACTGGGCTTGGACCAATTATCTCATCAGTCACATCCTTCCGGTCACTTGAGGATGGCTTGGGTGGGTTCTCCATTTAGCAGGGCAGAGGGCTGAGTGTCAGCTGTTTGTTGTCACATCTGTCTCCAGGATCTACTCACAAGCACATTCCTGCAGTTATGGCACTTGGGGAGACTCCTCTAAGGGAGTCTGAGTCCTCTAAGGGGGCCATGATTTCATAGGCCAATTCAGATGGTCTTTTTTCAGGTCATGCAATGCAGTGTGATCCACCAGAACCACAGGTTTGGGCATGGGACGCCATCTGCCACACAAGCATTGTTTAGTAGGAAGACAGTACTCTTGTGGGAAGAGGAGGCCATGGTTGTCTTGTCCACAACTCTGTCTTCTGCTTGGACATCAGCCCATCGCAATGACTTTTGCATATTGCCAGTCCTGTCTTCTGGCTTGATTGTCACCCCTGAAGCTGGGCTAATTGATGACAAGAACAGTGTGCACTTTTCTGTGCCTCTCACAGATGAACCATTCTTTAGTCTGCCATTTAAAAAAGTTTATACAGGAGCCACGTGATTGCACAGAAACTGTTCCAGCCATGAGGGCACCTGCATTGATCAGATTGTCATGGTGGCCCATTTAAGTTGCCGCTTGATAATGACAAAATAGCACATCGTTGTTCTGCATAAGATGTGGCCAACACCGGATCTGCAGGCTCAGTTGGTGGGGATGGTGGTTTGCCTATGACCTCAGCTGCAGAACATGTGCTGCCTCCAGGAGGCGGGCAATTTTGCCTTGTCTCTTCCTGAGTCCCCATCTGAATCTTTAGTTCCTGTGGAATTAGCTTCTACTGTCCCCTGCCTACCTACACTCCCAGCACCAGACATGTGTACTAAGAAAGATGCAAAAGACGAATAGATTTTGTGTGCAAAAGTAAAGAAAACTTTAGTTTTTATTTTTATTTTTTGTCTTAGGCATTTTAAACATAGACTGTGATTTTTGCGGTGATTTTTTTACACCCAAAACAGTATGTTAGTTTTTCTCTGAGTGTAACTAAGACCCGTAGCGCAGGATGAAAACATTAACATACACACAGAATGAAAAACATGTAGAAAAGTCTCGAGCCGCATCTGAAAGATATTCACATTTGCTTACATCATTTTCTTTTTAAAAACTGGATAACAACAGAAAAGTCAGAGAACCTGAGTAAGTGTGGAGACTGACTGGACCACCTGCTGAGTATCATCGCCTGTTCTGCTTGCTGGCCTCCTGCATGAACTGGCTGGGCTGTGTCAGGGCCTGCACTTGTGGGTTCTGCACAGGCTTATCTTTTCCCAGATGACAGGTCATACTAGATGGGATGTCCCTATGAAAGGGACATCCTTGAATCAGTAGTGGCTTGTGACACTTATTTGCCTTTAAAAATTTTTTTATTTACATTTATTTATTTGCATTCCAAATGTTACCCCCCTCCTGGCACCTCCTCCCAGAGTTCTTTGCCCCATTCCCACTCCCCTTTGCTCCCTCACCCACCCACCCAGTCACCCAAACCTCACCTAGCCATCCAAACCTCACCTCTACCTGCCTGCAGCATTCCCCTTCCCTGGGGCATCAAGTCTCTATAGGATTTAGGCACATTCACTCCCACTGAGGCCAGACGGGGCCGTCCTGTGCTACATATGTGCTACATATGTGCTGGAGGCCACGGACCAGTCCATGTGTGCTCTTTAGTTGGTGGCTTAGTCTCTGGGAGCTATGAGGAGTCCGAGTTAGTTGATACTGTTGTTCTTCCTATGGGGTTGCTGCTTTGCACAACTCTGTGGCTTTTCCTGATGTTTGTTTTCTGAGAAACAGCAGTGGGCATAACCTTCAAGTTCTAGTCCTGGGAATGATTGAGTCATAGAGTTGAACTATTCCCGTTTTTACCTCAGTTTGTTTCTCGTATTGGGAAGCATGCACTTGGTTTGAGACTATGCTTCATTAGCCCGGTCACATACTTGGGGGTGTGTTTCTGGCTGGTTTTATCTGGGCTCTAATTCCTACACCTCAGTTTCCCCACCTGAGAAGTGGCCTGTGACATAACTCAGTTTGTGAGTTGGTGTGCATGTGTGAGAAAGGCTGCTCCTTCCCCCTTTCCTCCCTCAGGAAATGGAAACCAAAAGTGGGCTCCTTGTTGCCAACAGGAAAGCCTTCCTCTTAGAGAGGGTAGGTGCGAGTGGCTGGGATGACCCTTCCTCTGAGTTCTTTGCCACTTCCTACACAGAGTTAGTGGGTTTGGAGGAAGGATAGCAGTGTGCCAGGGAGCCACAGCAGGGCAGGGTGGCACAGTCCTGTGTAGAGGAGGACATGAGTGTCTGTCCTGGGTAGTGGCCACTCTTCGTGTGTACTAGCTAGCAGTTGGAGGGTGGCCAGTGCAGGTGAAAACTAAATTGAACTTTAATTTATTGACTTGTTTTGTGGCACTGGGAGTCAAGCTGAGCACCTTGAGCATGCCCGGCAAACATTCTGCCAGTGAGCACCTTCCTGAGTCCTTATTTAATTTTAGTTAAAATTTAAATGGCCTTGTGTTTGGACAGTGCTGACTTTGTGCAACTTTATGTTTTATTTGAAATACTTTAACTTGGTAAGTTACTGAAATAAATAAATTGAAACTCAACAGCAGTAAAAAGAGTGTTGCTCAGTAAGTTGCTATGGAGAAAACTCTAGAGTTCATGTTTCTGAGTTTCCAGTGCAAATCCTTTGTGAAAGACTGGTATCTTTGTGACTGCAGCCGCATGGAGCATTCTGAGGAGTGGAGCATTTCTGGTCAGCATGCAGATGACTAGTGGGCTGCTGGCAGTTTTGCAAACAGGTTGTTTTGCAGGTTTCTCCCAGTTTTAACAGCTTCCCACCACCATCTCCCAGCAGCTTCTGTGCACAGGAACCTCATAGGCTAGTGAGCCTTGCTCCACTTTCTTCTTTGACTTCCTGGTTCAAAGCCACACAGAATATTTCTTGTGTTTTACAGGCACAAACCCAGTCTAGATTAGCTAAAATGGTCTGGCAAAGAGGTCTGCACTTGTACGGATTGCTGTTGCTGTTGCTGAGGGAGACACTACCACAGATTTAGCAGGGCACTAGGCAAAGCCAAAGGTAAATTCATAAGGGGCCTTTCCTGTGCCAAGGATTGCCTTTCCTAATGAGAACCAGTAGATTCAGAGCCTGCCTATGCTTCCTCTGTGCATCTGCTGACTTGCAGAGGGGCACAGGAAGCCCTTTGGGACTGGATCTTGCTTCCTGGGCTGTCGAGAGGTTGAATTTTGGGAGAGGTAGAGAAGCTGTGAGATTCTGACATCTCCTGGAAGAGCCTGCAATCCAAAACAGCTCACTTGAATGAGATGAGAACAGTTTTCAGGAGATGCTCTGATCTTATCCAAGGATCACCTAGGAAGTGATAGAACTGGGCTCCATGCAGGCTTCTTGCCTGGCAAGTCCATGCTGCAGAGAGTGAGAGAGGGAACATGAGCTGAGAAGCAGAAGCATGATTTGGTAAAATGGCAGAGACAAGAGGTGAAGCATAATGAAGAATATTTTGGTCACAGGCATCTTCTCTAAATTGAAGTAACGTTTTAGAAAATGAAGAACAGCTATGATGTGGTATCCAAAAGTAAAGAGAGCACTTGGCATGATCTGGAAAACAAAGGAATTCGAAATATAGCTACCAGTTACCTCATGAATGAGTCACCAGAGACTAGTGTGTGCATAGAAGCAGGATGGCAGGAAGTAAGGTCACAGTGTTGGCACGGCCCTCTGAACTACGGGGTGGGCTACTGTACAGTTTGAAGCTTGTGGGGAGTGGCTTGTGGCTGGAAGGAAGCTCACTGTGCATGCAGCTTTCCTTAGCAGGTGGGCTCTGCCTCTTCCTCCTTAGTTCTCACCTGGCTGTAGCCTGCTGTACTAGCTAGTTAGAGCCATTACCAGCCCCACTGACCCACACTTGGGTCAGGCCTCTCTCTATTATCCCTTTATAGAGTGTTTCCCACTGCCCTCCAGGATGCTCCAGGAGGTATGGCACTGAGAGAAACAATCCACCCAGAGTAGCACAGCACAGGGCTGTCAATGGAGCCCAGGCCCTATCATTCCCTAGCTCACTCATTAACTAGGAACAAGGTAGAAGGGCTTGCCAAAGAGGTGAGGTTGATAGGAGCAATGCCTGTGAATTCCAGGCTCTGGCTCCTCTGGAGAGAGGCCAGATGCTGCCAGGACTCTTCGCTCCTGAGGACAGGTCTTTGAAAGTCCCCGAGGAATATGAGTGTCCCCGAGGAATATGAGCGACACTTCTCACTAATCTAGCAGCAGAAGAACAAGGAGCTCTGTCCTACTAGAGAGGGGCTCCTCACCTTTCTGTAAGACAGTTTATAGATGTCTTTACAGAGCATTGATGCCTATTCATTTAGTCATTGTTTCTTGACATAGGGGTACCCCCTGCTGATATAAAAGGGGGGCTGTTCGGGGGAACAGCTGCTGAGATTACAAACGTGAGCCATCATTTCTGGCACCAATTTTAAAATACTGATAGTGTTGGTAAAACTGGTTCATTTTCTTAAAAGTGGAAGCTTTAAATTAACTGAGTCCTATCACCCAGAAATTGCCAAGATAATTAGGTGATCACAGCTGTAGATGGTATTCTCCAAGATCCTGTAGATATTACTTGGAGCCATCAACAAAAAAACCTCACTGGAATCAGCTTCATATAAACTCTAGTAAATTACTTATTTTACTTCAGAAGAAATGTGCAGTTTCAGATAGAAACACGAGCTCCTGAGAGTGACTGCTGTGGCTGAGAATGTAGAGTGCTGAAGCCCTGAGTGCAGAAGGTCGTGCTAACAAGGCATCAGTTTGCTCTCAGTGTATGGGCTGAGAAGTCCTCACTTCTGCTGGCTTCCCTCCTGACTGAATAAGGCGTTGCTGTGAGTTTGCTATTTTGTTGTGTGGTTTTGTTCACTAGCATTTGTTGATTGAGCCCCTACTGAGCCATTGTCCCAGGCCCTGTTTTCAGGACATTCCCTGAGGGCTGTGTTCTCCTCTGTGCTGTCTTGTGCTTCATTAGCTCTGCAGAGCCAGCCCTGCATCCCTGGGTTCTGGATTGCTCTGCTCTGACCCTGTGTGTGTAGTTTTTGCCTGAGATATGGTTTGATGGTTCTTCATACTGCATAGAGGCTGCTGCCAGTACCTTTTTGTGAAGGGACTGGATAGATACATTTTTGTAGAGTGGATTCAGGGCTCTACTCCCTGAAGCCTGTTGTGGCCTTGTAGGGTTGCTTGGCGTTCTTCTTCCCATCTCAGAACAGTGCCACCAGCACCTGTCATCCGAGGCAGGCCCTTGTCTCCTCTGGTCTGAAGATTGATACTAATTGCTGACCTGTCTAGACATCTCTGTCCAAGTAGGCCTCTTTGTGAAGCAGACTTTTCTGGACCTCAGATGCTTGTACACTGCAGGCTGAAGTTGGCCTGCAGTGTAGGGGAGGCTCTGTCAGGTCCTTGCTCCCGTGTTGCTGGCTCTACCTTCCTGGGGTGACACGTGTCTGAATGTCTGTTTATCCTTGGATGCTGCTTGCCTTCGCTCTGTCATTGACACCCAGAAGCCTTTTCCTGACTCTTGACTTTTCTCTACATTAGGGACATGTTCTTTCTGATTTTTTTCTGTGGAGCTGGCAATGAGGTAGCTTTCCCTTCTGGGTTCACTGTTTTTGTGATACACTGTGTTCCTTACACCATCCCTCTTACCTTACCTATGCACAGCATATTTCCCCCTCTGCTCATCTTAGTATAAGTCTTAATACTGACTTGCTGTGGATATTCTCCTATGGAAGGACCTCCCACCCCCAACCCATCTGCAGTTCTGAAAGTCTGCCTGTTCCATGGGATGATCATTCTGTAGTCTGCTGGTCCCAGACTGTGGGCAGCAGAGGTTCAGGCCAAGCTGGGGCACTACCTTGTTGGGACCTGGACTCTGCTTTGAGTTGTTTTCTGCTTTCCAGGGTCAGTGCTCTTGGCTTACCCCAGGACTTCCTAGAAGGCCTTGTGGCCTCTTGTTTACAGTCAGCCCCTGGGGACAGGAGTGGCCCTGGGCTCCAGCACTTAGTCTGCTGCTGTGTAGGGATGCTGCCTCCTCTCCTCTCCAGGGTTTCCTTGCCTGGGGGCCTGCTGTTTGTATCCAGCTGCTGCTGCTCCTTCCTGTCTCAGCCTCAGCACCAGCTCCTTGGAAGGTAGTCACTGACAACTTGTCCTGTGCTGCATGAAACCAGTTTGAATTTCTTCACTACTCCTGTTTATTCATTTCCCCTATCCCCAGGGAAGACTCTTCTAGTAGAGGAGAGTGTGAGCAAGGGCCTCAGTTTTTCCTGTCTGGCTCACTGGCCTGCAGAATGAGCCACATGGAGGTCCTCAGTAAATAACTGGAGTATGCGGGTCCCTTCTGCTTTCTCTACTGGTGTATTGGCAGAAACCTTTGGACCTGTTGTGTTATTTTCTCTCCCTCTGTCTTAATTCCTGTCTTTTCTTTCTATATTTTTGGTAAATTTCCACTGTTAGGGTCCCCCTTTTCTCATAAAGTCCTTTTTGTCATTTTGAGTGAGGACCAATACTACTGCCCTGGTCCCAATTGCCATAGGTGGGACTGTGTGCAGAGTGGTTGACAGTGGCCCAAGCAACTGTCACGTGCAGGTGCAGCCGTGATGCTTCCTTCCGGTCTGAATGCATCAGCAGAGCTCTCTGCATAGTCCCTGGGCTTGTGCCTCTAAGGAGGCTGAGTGGTTGGGCTGCTGGGGGGAGGTGGTGTCTGTTCAAGGGCTAAGTCCTTGAGAACCACACAGCCTCTGTGTGGAAGGGTTGCCCTGAGGTGGTATTTCTGAGCAAGGTGAGTGTCTGTGTCTGAGTTTGCTGCAGTAGCCAATGGCATGGAGTGGATCTGGGATGTGTCCCTTAGATGCAGTGCAAAGAGGCCCAGTCCTGCTGAAAGCCTGTCTCTCTGCCGCGTTTCAGTATGCTCAGTGCCTAAGGACTGGCACTGCTTCATCTAGTCCAGGGCTTAGCAGACATCCCTCTGTAGAGACCGAGGGGCTGTAGCCATGTTGGAGGCATTGCCAGCACTGCAGCAGGAAGTGCATACTATATAGTTAACACTTTGTTCCTGGTGTACCTGCCTTTGAGAAGTGATGCTCTTGCTTTGCCTGCTGAGTGGCTCTTGGCCTTTCTCGGTGCCCTTGGGTTTGCTCGGCCTGGGGCAGCGTCTTGAGTCTTCGAGCATGCACATAGTGCCTCTAATAACCCCTCCCTCATTAGGCTCTGGAAGGCTCTTGGATACCTATCTGTTCAGAATCCAGATTGGTAATGTTGATCAGAAAGCTGCAGAGCCCTTCCTCTTCATCTTGTGTGTTAACCTGTTGTAATTAGCTTTAACTATAAAAACTTGACCAGACTGGTCAGTGGGCTTGTCTGTGGAGGATTGACTTCCTTGTTAAAGATGTGGGAGGAACCCCAACCTGCCGAAGACAAACACCATTACCTGGGCAGGTGGTCTTGGCTATATGAGAAGTCTAGCTAAGCATGAGCCTCAGTGAAGCAGCAAGCACCATTCTTCTGCTTCAGGTCTGCTGAGATCTTGCTGTTGGATGTCCCTCAATGGTAGACTGCAACCTGGAGGTGCAAGCCACAAAGTGATGGGCTGTGATCTGGAAGTATAGCCACATAAACTCTTTCCTCCCCAAGTTGCTTTTGGTCAGAGTGTTTTACCACAGCAACACCATTTTAACTCTAGCCCTCCCTGGCTGCCCAGGGAGTAGCTGCTGCACAGAGGTCTCCCTTCTCTCTTCAGCTTCTTTGGCCTAAGCCTGTCCTAAGCAGTAGAGTTGTCATGTCCACCCCACCCCACCTTCCTTCAGAGCCTCGTGCCCTCTATACCATTTAGAGCCCCATGTGGAAGAGAGGTACCAGAGAGATCCTTGTAGCTACTCAGAACAGCTAGTGGGAGTCCCTAAACACCATGGGCTCAGCTCTAGCCTACAGCCTTCCACTCATTTTGAGCCTGCAGTTAAAAAAAAAAAAAAAAGTATGTTTGATAGTCTGAGACAGATAGTCTAATTTGTTTCTGATTCAAAGATTTCTAATTTGTTCAGATACTAGTTGCCTTGTGACATAATTAAATAAAAGTGATTTGTAATTAGTTCATTAGCCATGCCAGTTAATGATGCTTTAAAGAAGATTACCCGCCCTCAGAATCGTGGAAGCAGCTCACTCACTCTTCTGTGGGTACTTGTATGTGCCTTGCTCAGCAGCCCATTCCTTCTGGTGAGTAAAGAGGCACCTGCAGCTCAGTGCAGCGGGTCAGTTGTACTTGTATCCAAGAAAGCTGCAAGACCCTCCTGTCCTGCCTGCTCTGTGTGAACTACTTGGTCCTACTAACCTGCTGATGTTAGCTTGACGGGTGCATGTGTGTGGGGGGGAATTGTTTAATTTCAGATTTTTTTTTTCTTTTTTCTTTTTTTTTTGTTTTTGTTTTTTCGAGACAGGGTTTCTCTCTGTAGCCCCCGCTGTCCTGGTACTCACTCTACAGACCAGGCTGGCCTCGAACTCAGAAATCAGCCTGCCTCTGCCTCCCAAGTGCTGGCATTAAAGGTGTGCTCCACCACTGCTTCAATTTCAGATATTTTTACCAAGGGACTATTTTTCTGGCAAAAATGGTTCCTGAAGTTAAGGGTTTTGGTTTCAAAGACTTATTTATTTTATGTGTATGAGTACACTGTAGCTGTATAGATGGCCGTGAGCCATCATGTATGTACCTGCTGGGAATTGAACTCAGGACCTCTGCTGGCCCTGTTCACTCAGGCCCCGCTCTCTCCAGTGTAATTCACTGTAGCTGTCTTTAGACGCACCAAAAGAGGGCGTCAGATCTCATTACGGGGTGGTTGTGAGCCACCATGTGGTTGCTGGGATCCAAACTTAGGACCTTTGGAAGAGCCCGCTGAGCCATCTCACCAGCCCGGGTTTTGGTTTCAGAAACTACTGATTTTAAAGTTTTTTTGAGGCTGGGTGTAGTGGGCCACACATTTAATGCCCGTACTAGGAAGACAGAGGGTGGTGGATCTGTGTGAGTTCAAGGCCAGTCTGGTCAACAGCAAATTTCAGGTCAGCCACAGCTATGGAGTAAGATCCTGTCTGAAACAAGCAGCAGTAAATATTGAAGAAGTTGGAGGAGAGGAGAGAATAAATTAACAGAGTTTTGGTTAGCAGAGTCTGGAAAGGGAAATCAGTGCTTGAAGTCATTACAGGTCCCAACAACACTTTCCAGTAGAATTGGGAACTAGTGGGATGAAAGGGCAGCTCTTCAGGTAAAGGGGGTGAGGGTAACAGTTATAGAGCTGTGGGCAGCAGAGAAGCCTCGTGCTAGCAGCTCACAGTTGGTGAATTACATGCTGTGGCAACACCCAACACCCACCCGTTCTTCCTGTGTGTGCTTCCTCACTTGTACGCATCCCCCTTTCTCCCCCCCCCCTTTTTATTTTATGTATATTAGTGTTTTGTCTGCATGTGTGTGTGCTCCAGGTGAGATCCTGGTGCCCTGGGGAGGTTGGAAGAATATGTTGGGTCTCTTGGGATTGGAGTACAAATAAATGGTTAGGAGCCTCCATGTGTGTGCTAGGAACAGAACCTGGGCCATTTTAACCCCTGAGCCCTATCTCTAGCACCAGCCCTCGTGATGTGAAGCCTGATGTCACATTTGGGTGTTTCTCTGCCTGTTCGTGTGTGGTTCTTGTGTCTCAGCCGTGCTTGCTGCAGGCCGAGGCTCTGCTTGGGCTCTGTTTCCTTGTGCTCGTTACTAATACAGTGCAGCTGCTGGCCTAAGGTGGAGAACACAGGCAGCACCTTGAACAGCTTACAGGTTGTGCTTGTTTCGAGTGGGGAGCCCAGGCCTGAAGGTCTGGAATCCTGGGAGTAGAGAAGGAGCCAGCTTTGCCCAGGTAGGACTCGGGGAAGGCATAGGAACCAGGAACCTAAGGTAGGAGCTGCGTCAGCCAGCTTAGACTTGCTTGGATTACCTGGGACATGACTTCCAAAGTGAAAATTATTCTCTTAGGCTGGCCATTGCTTTCCTTGGTAGCCAGATTTGGTATGGAGAGATTTGGTTTGGCTTAATAGCTGGGATCCTTCTTAAGAATAGCCCAGAGATCAAGGTCCATATCCCTGACTTGGGCATTAAAAACAGAAACTGATGGAATATATAGAAGATGTGAGAAAATCTGTAGTATTTTCCTCTGGAAATTTTTTCTGAGATGGTCTGGTGTGGTCCAGGCTGGCTCCAACTCCCCATTCTTATGCCCCCACCTCCCAAGTGCTGGATTATAGACATGGGCTGCCACATTCCTCCTGCATTTGGAGACTGGCAGGGCCCAGGATATGAGAGGGAAGCTCTGACACAGTGAGCACACAGGCCTCTAGCACACCTCTTTGCCTGCTTCCTTCATCTGACCCTGGTGGAGGCTCCAGGATCTAGGAAAGAATAGGAGTAGGGCTCCCACCAGATTTCCAGGCCACCTGAAGCCAAGCGGTTTTTCAGCATTGTCCTTTAGCTAGCAGGTACCTCACCTGTACAGGTGTGGCTTTTCATGCTAACTGCAGGCCTGGTGGACAACAGCAAGTCATGATTGACTCCTACTGGCTGTAGGACCCATGAAAGCTGGAACAGGAGGCAGCCACAGGCTTTTGAGGTGTGCCAGACATGAAGTGATGCTCTCCTTCCTCTTCCCATGTCTGCTAACAGCTGTTGTCAATCATCAGACTTCTGTCCTCGCTGACTACAGTTTGGTGGTGTTTTAGTGACCCTGCTTTCTTTTGGGAAAGGCCAACAGGAGGCTTGACTTTTTGTCTAACCCCCTCATCTCAGAGGCTTAAAGGCACTCCAGTGGCATTGTCCTGTCCTGTTCTGAGAACACAAAGCACACTGTCTTTACTGATCCCCCCAACCCCATTTTTCATGACTTCAGAAAGATACCTGCCTTCTTGATATGACCACAGCACTGCAATTAGGACATCTGTATTTTACTGGGCACCACCTCTTGCTCTGGACACTTAAAGGCCATGGCCTTACTTATCCCTGGAGGAATGCCAGCCACTTCCTTCTTGGCCCCAAGTGACTGATCAGGAGTATGATTGCACACTGCATTTTACTGATGGCAGGGGTTTTGCTGTGGATCAGAGGGCACTTTCCAGCTTTCTTCTCTGGAGAGTCAGGGAAGGCCCTACTGGTCAAGATGCACGGGAGTGAGGAAGCCCAGCATGAGGCCAAGGGGCAGGGAAGTGCCTGTGTCCTGCTGTTGGTATTTCAGACATAGCTTCAAAGGTTGTGCATAGGCGCTGCCTTGCTAGGGAAGACCTTGACTCATGTTTTGGCTCTTGGACCTTTCTGTCTGCAGGATATTTGAGTGTGGCTAGTTTGAGCTATGCATGAGATTTTCAGGAGCTAGCCTCTGTGTTCTGTTGTGACTGGGCCAGTTATTAATTTTCTTTCTGTCTGAATGCTGTTCTCATCCTGAGCTCCTCAGCTCTGGACCTAGTAGACAGCCAGCAGGAGTTCCTGTGAATTTGTGTGTCTTTCTCAGGCGGTGTGTGTTGCCTATCATGAGGTGTGACTCAGGATGCCTTGGCTAGGGCTTAAACCTTTGGCTGGCTACCACGATGCACTGCAGTCCATTGAAAAATGTCTGTCGTGAGGGTAGCTTTTGGACTGACATTGTTTTGGATGCATTTTTAAAGGTTAGTCATAAATACATGAATGTTTGGAACTGGCAAGAATTCGTCTGTGAAACCATACCATACTGTGAATTTTTTTTTTCTTTTTTAAGTTTTATTGCATTGTAATGAGAAAAGTTACATGATTTCAATTTATCTGAATTTGTTAACATTTAAAAACATATTTTAAGTAAATAGAATTAAATCACGTTCTTGTTTTCCTTTTGTACTCCAACTCCTCCCAGAGATCCCCCTTCAATACCTATAATATCTTTTTTTGTCATATTCTTTAAAATTTATAAAATATAATAATAAAAATGAGTATTGTAAAAGTTGTTTGATATAAAACAACAATCAATTTAACAGTCTTATGTAGATGCTTGTCTACGACAATACTGAAAATACGTACGTTTTTCCTCAATATAAATTTTAAATAACTCCAAACGTATTAACTGTATATTTCAAAATAATACATCACTATTAATATTTTCTTTTTCTTTTTTCTTTTTTTTTTTTGGTTTTTCGAGACAGGATTTCTCTGTGTAGCCTTGGCTGTCCTGGAACTCACTCTGTAGACCAGACTGGCCTCGAACACAGAAATCCACTTGCCTCTGCCTCCCAAGTGCTGGGATTAAAGGCGTGTGCCACCACCGCCCGGCTTATATTTTCTTAAATGAACATAAATATATAAAGTGTTTGTGTTTGTTTTGTATTTAGTAGAGCTTAAAATCTTGGCTCTTACTGTGGTAACTTGATAAAAGAGTTACAAACATCAAGCAAAGCATTCAGTCTTACTCTTTGTTGTTCTCTTACAAAACCCCTCCCAATTTAATTGTCTACATTTCTTTTGGGTATATAAATACTTTTAAAATATGTAAGCTGTTCTGAAAACCATAGTGTAAAAACATGAAATAAACAATACTACTAATAAAGAGGCTGAGATAGAAGAAGCAAGATCTCAAGACCATTATGTTGTACACAGCAAGACATTGTCACAAGCAAGCTGAAAATGTATATGGATTGTATAATATTGGACCTATTTCTCCAATTACCAAATTAGAGAGACCATTGGATGACAATTGGCAAATTTCTAATTCATCATATTTTTGGATTTCAATCGATTAGGATATATTGGTAATATTAATTTCATATTAAGATATTAAGAAAAAGTAATTGTTATTTCCTGTTGTTTTTGTTTAAGAGGTGGAATTGGGTTTGTGTGGGTTTGTTGAAAGATTACTTTTTTGCTTCTTCTAGGGTGTAGTTTTGCTCCTTATGTTGATGTTTTCCATCCATTATCCTTTGTAGGGCTGGATTTGTGGAAAGATATTGTGTAAATTTTGTTTTGTCATGGAATATCTTGTTTTCTCCATCTATGGTAATTGAGAGTTTTGCTGGGTATAGTAGCCTGGGCTGGCATTTGTGTTCTTGTAGGGTCTGTATGACATCTGCCCAGGATCTTCAAGCTTTCATAGTCTCTGGTGAGAAGTCTGGTGTAATTCTGATAGGCCTGCCTTTATATGTTACTTGACCTTTTTCCCTTATTGCTTTTAAAATTCTTTATTTGGTGCATTTGGTGTTTTGATTATTATGTGACAGGAAGAATTTCTTTTCTGGTCCAGTCTATTTGGAGTTCTATAGGCTTCTTGTATGTTCATGGGCATCTCTTTCTTTAG
>JADRCD010123084.1:0-10508 GCA_019843815.1 Montemys delectorum
AGTTTTCTACATCCCAGGCATTTAAAAAAGGTTAATCTGAAACAGGTTCTTGCTAAGTTGCCCATAACTGGCTTAGAACTTGCCATCTACCCCCTCAGTCTCCTAGGTATCTGAGATTGGATGTGTGTGTCTGTATTCCTGCTTTTGCCTTTAACTTGAATGTAGTTACTGATTTATGAATGTATACATCTGTCAATACCTGTCAGATTAGATACTTTTTACCATGTATAGTTTAATGTCTTTATATATATGAAGAAGAAATAAATTATCATTGTAAACAAAAATTACTCAGCACAGTGACGGCAGGTAAGTAGGAAAAGCAGTTTCAAGTTGAAGGAAGAAAGAGAAAATGCTACTTTCATAGAGAAGTCACCATGTCTCATAATTTTGCTTCCATATGATTATATCATTACTGTTTTGAAACAGAGTTTCACTATATAGCCTTAGTTAACCTGAAATTTATTTTATTTACGTGGCTGGCCTCAAACTTGTGGACAGTTCTGCCTTTGCCTCCCACGTGCTGGGATTATAGTCCCATGGCATCACTGCTGCTTTCTCTCTTAAGTTTTGATTGCTATTCAGAGAATTGTTTAAACTATCATGGCTAGGGATTTAGAGTAGAGGAGTCCTGCAGATTGGCTCAGTCACCTGCCCTAGTTTTGTGACTTTGGGCAAGGTAGACTTTCTCTGGGTCTTTCTGCTCTGTGAAACAGGACTGTAGAAGTATAGTGAGTGCTCAGAGAATGGAAGGAGTCACTAGTACTGCTAGGGTTCAAGTCAGATAGTCTTGAGCAAGAAGACTGAGTGCCTTAAGTTTACTGCGGGGGCTTCTTTCTGTGGAGTTGGACCATTCCAGAGATGGATAGGTACTCTGATGACTTATGTGTCATATATGTCCCTGATAGGGTCATCAAGCCACTCAACTTTCAGGTCACCTCTGCTGTCTTATTTGTGGTTTTATTGCTGTGGAGAGACAGTATGACCAAGGCAACTCTAATAAGGATAACATTTAATTGTGGCTGGCTTACAGTGTCAGAGGTTCAGTCCATTTTCATCATGGTGGGAAGCATGGCAGCATCCAGGCAAGCATAAAGAGTTCTACATCAAGCAGGGCTGTGGTGGCACACGCCTTCAATCCCAGCACTTGGAAGGCAGAGGCAGGTCGATTTCTGAGTTTGAGGCCAGCCTTGTCTACACAGCGAGTTCTAGGACAGCCAAGGCTATCCAGAGAAACTCTGTCATGAAACAACAACAACAACAACAACAACAACAACAGCAACAACAACAACAACAACAACAACAAAAGTTCTCCATCTTGATCTTAAGGCAGCAGGGGACTTGTCTTTTGCAAGTAGCCAGGAGTTGTGTCTCATTTGCACTGAGCATAGGAGGAGACCTCACAGTCTGCTTACACAGTAACACATTTCCTCCAACAAGGCCACACTTCCTAAACAGAGCCAGTTCCCATGGGCTGAGCGTATTCAATCCACCACATCTGTCTGTCTCAGCCATCATTGCTTTGAGTTCATTAATTTTTTCTTTGCTAAATAATGAGCTCATTGCTCAAAAGTACCATATTTCTGGTGGCTTATTGGAGATCAATTTTGACATTTTGTAGGTATTGCTTTTTGTTTGTTGATATTTAAATGTATTTGCCATTTATTGGAGAAAATATTTGTATTTCAAAATATTTTGCTTAAATTTGAAAGACTTTCTTTTATTAACATTGTTAGCTCTTTTAACAGTTCATTAAACTATCAACATGAACTTCTAAGAGAGTGAAAGTTGTCCCATTTTTATCAGTTTGACATTGTGGTTTGTGAAAATACAGGGGATCTCTGAAGTCAATGATTTGATGCTTTGCAGATGCTAGCCTGAGAACAATTCTACAGTAACTAATCCAGCATTGGGAATAGTGAAAATTGGTACACTGGGGCCAGATGTAATTTGAGGAAGGTGTAAAGGGAGTAAGTTGAATCTACTTGCCTATAGATGAGAAGGACAATATTATGCCAGACAAAGCTTGGGATTAGAAGGCACACTGTAAAGAACATTGGTGAGTTTAACAGCCCAGAATGGATATGTGTGCTCTGGGCTTAGTGAGGACACTGAGCTGGTGTCAGCATGATAGATTTCAAGTCAACAATTTCAACATCTACCCAGAAGGGTGAAGAAGCCCCTGCACAGATAAGTAGCATACCATCATTAGGTTTTTGCTGTAGAATTTAGGACATCTTCAAATTGTTATTTCATCATTGATAGGGGAGCTGGACAGATGGCTCAGTGGTTAAGAGCACTCACTGCTCTTCCAAAGGTCCTGAGTTCAGTTCCCAACAACCACATGGTGGCTTGCAACCATCTTTAATGGGATCTCATGCCCTCTTCTGATGTGTCTGAAGACAGCTACAGTGTACTCATATACATTTCATCATTGATATGTAGATCTGGAGAGCAGTCCAGTGAAAGCATAGTTTCTTTAATTCTACCCTGCCACTGTGACTTATGGAAACCACTAGAATCACACACTTTCATGGTCTTGGAATGATTTGCTTTTAGAGGGTTCTGAAAATGGCTTAAGATTTTTTTGTTTTTGTTTTTAATAAGACAAATCCAGTTTCTCCAAAGTTTTTAGATTTATTGTCTTGTCCCAACTTATTGCAAATTAGTTTGTTTGCTGTTTGTTTTATTCAGATTGTTGTAATTGATGTCATCAGCTGAAAGGAAAGTGTGATTTAAATGAGGGTATCCTGTCTTATGACTTGGTATGCTTTTCCTTTGGTCCTCTGCAGGGCTGGAGGTCCGCTGGGTGGACTGCTACTTTCCCTTTACCCACCCTTCCTTCGAGATGGAGATCAACTTTCGTGGAGAATGGCTTGAAGTCCTTGGCTGCGGGGTGATGGAACAGCAGCTTGTCAATTCAGGTAAGAAAGAATTCCACACTTCACTTACAGGTTTCCTAGAGGACCCTGTATTCTCATGTGACCTCATTTGCATAGTCACCTACAGTTATGTCAGCAGGGGCAGCATCACCAGCCTTTCTTAGAATTCCCATGAGAACCATGTCTAATGATGTGCCTGTCACTCCTCATTTTGCAAATGAGTCTTACCCCTTTATCAGCTCTTGACAGCTAGATTTGGATCTTAGGAGTTTCTGTTCCTTGATGGTGGAGGTGGGGGTGGGTGCAGGCTTTGTAACTGCCCCAAAGGCATTTAGATATGTGTCATAAGAGTGCAGTTTGTCTTCCAAGCTATTCAAGAATCAAGCTAATATATAATCCTCTCTTGTTCTTATTGCACTCAGTTCAATAGCCAGAATTCAGGAGAGATTTTATAACTACACTACAGCCCAAAAATACAACCACACATGCTCATGTTGCCTAGTTGCTCCCCAATGTCAGCAAAGGTATTGCCATCAAGTGAGGCGATGTGGAAAGACATGGTAACTGATTAATTTCTAACAAAATTGAGAAAGCTCTCTGCAATTCTTCTTTGGGAGACCGTTTCCTAATAAAAATGATACCATTTAGACTTGCTGTGTATTTTTAAAATATTACTATCTGAATTTAACTATAAAAGCATATTTTTTGAGGGCTAGAGATGCTTGCCTAGTGTGCATAAAGCTCTGGATTTGATCCCTCGGGCATGGTGATATAGTCCCTATGGTCTGTGATGCCATCACTCAGCAACCAGAGGCAGAAGAACCACAAATTCAAGGACATCCACAGCTCTGTAGTGAGTTCAAGACCAGTGTATGAAGTCTTGAACTCATATACTTGAAGCAGTCACCAACACACAAAATAAATATGCATGTGTATATAGGTATATACTGTGCAGTCTGAGTTTCTTAGTGAAAGTGAGAGATTAGACAGAGAAGCACCAAACAGAGAGGGACTAATATGGACTCTTGCCTGCTCAGTGTCCTCCACTCACTGCATTTTGGCCCTTGGAAAGGGACATTTACAATGTGATCTTAGAAGGCAGTTTAGCTTGGGTAAGATGCAGACTTCTGTCTCAGGGTAGACAGGAGGGAATCATTCTTGGTGACTAGTAAAGGCATGTGGTACTAGGTCAGGATGAGGAGAGGCAGAGACAGAAGGTGGTGTGAATGCTGGAACTGAATGCCTGGCCCCTCTAACACTTGTCACCAAGTGAGGCCTGATTTGCCTATTATTTAATCACTAAAACAATCAATTTAGAGCAGGAAAAATAGCTCATTCCCAAGATGGCAGATGTAAGGAGGCAAGAGCCCCTAATATGCTTTTGTGAGAACAGTGTTATAGAGTATTTATAGGATCAAGAAGTGATAGTTAAGAAAGGGAAAGGGAATTAAAAGCATGTTAGGGTACAGTGCACTATCTGTCTGCTGCCCATGATTGGGTGTACTCACAGTTCTTAAAAGGAAATGATAGTGCCTCATTTTCCTGAAGGTGGAGTTTTGGATTTTTAAATCTAAGATCACTCATTTGACAACTGTGCAGATCTGAATAAAGGCTTGATAATAAAGGCTTGATATTTTCAACCCGTTTGAAGTAGCTCAAAGTCTTCCAGTTCCTGGAAAGCTACTTAAGCAGTTGGCATATCTTAGGTCAGTGACCACATGTCAGCAGTATCACTGTTAACAAAGCCTGTGTGGCCTCAAAAACTGATGATCACACAAATGACTTGAAGTCGGAGAGCTCAAGATCTGTCCAGGTCTCCCCTCCCCTGGCTTTCCATCTGCTGGGCTCTGCACACAGACAGATGCCTCATAGACAACTTTCCCCTGTATGTAAAGTTGACCTAGGGATGAAGGATGGAAATTAGAGCCTGAGAGTAGATCATAGTCCTCATTTTCCCTTGGGAGTTTAGAAACCCAGGCTGATCTATGACAGATGAATACACTTTGCTTGTGTCCTTTGATCCTTGATTTCCTTGTAGTTGAAGTGGACACAAGGATGTCTTATGTAAAATCTCTGTATCATAAGTAGTTGAGGTACTGAATGAGAAGTGTTTAGGAAAAAGTCTAACACACAGTAACAGTGGAGTAGAGATTAATTGCTCATGTTGCAACATCTAGAATTTTGCTAATCCTTAGAGCCATTTATTAATAATCAAGTTGCTGCAAAGTTGTATGGATGAAATTTAAGTATCTTAGGGCGAGGGAGATTAAAGCAATGGAAAAAAATTAGAGAAGGGCCTGTGTAGGATTTGCTGCTTGTACTTGAAGTTAGTGTCTAAGAACACAGAAAGGCTTGTCATACTTACTTCTCCTGATGATTTAGCTCACTCCACTCCCACCTGATCTCTAGTGTTTTTAGGACAATATCATATCATGACTCAATACTTAAGTTTCCCACTGGGATGACTCAGGATGCTTCTGTCTATTCCTATGGCATACGGGATGCAAACATCTTAAAGTCATCACCACAAATGTCACCGGCTGTGATTGTACCAAGAGGAAACTTATCATTCATTTAGCTTCTGTGAGTTTTAGATTGTGCAAGGCAGAGAGGAAGGTCTGTGATGCAAAATAACTTAAAACAGAGTCTTTTTCTATTATGGCTAATCATGGTGGTCCGCTTGACCACATCTTGAGAGATATCCTTGATTGGCTCATTTGACAGAGGATAGCCCCCCTAAATCTAGGCCACAACTGCTAGTCTCAGCCCATAGAAAAGGACATAAAAAAAGAAGCTTTCTGATTTTGCCTGCTTACCCTCACTCTCATTGGTAAGTTCATCTGTGTTCTTGCTAAGGCGCTCCTTCACTGTGATTAGAACCTACTTCTAGGTTCCCATGTGGATTGCGACATCCTGTCTTACGGGAGGAACAGCTACTGAATTCTTAGCCTTTCTATCAGGACATAGTGATTGCTGGGTAGGCCAGACATGAGGCTGGAAGCCACTTTATAAATCCCATACAAGCACGCGCATGCACACACACAGACACACACAGACACACACAGACACACACAGACACACACACACACACACACACACACACACACACACACTCTACCAGTTCTCTTCCTTCAGAGAACTCTTGACATAATTTCCTTGCCTCCTTGTTGAATTGTGAAATGGACTCTTAGGAACCCTGTGTAAATCCATTTATTATCGGTTTCTATTGTTAAACAATTATTGTTTGCCTGTTTGTGTATGCATTTTTTTTCTTGCTGTCTTTCTATGGCTAGTGGGAAACAGAGTTAGTATTGTCTATTTGAGACTGTCCCGACACACAGACATAAAAACGGTAAAGGTACCCTGTGGTAAGTATTTGTTACAGGAATGACTAGTAAGCACAGTGAAAGAAGGGGAAGAGGAAGTCTTTGGAGAGTCTGTCAGAGATTCTCAGGATGGAGCACTCACAGTGCAGAGGATGGCAATGCGTGTGTCCAGGTAGGTTAGCTTCCTGTTTCTCAGGAACTCCATTTGTTATCACTGCTGCTGCTCAGTTGGTATTCCTGTTGTGCATTCTCTGTGTGAGCGTGCGCCTGTTTCTTTTCTCTCCTTCTTTGATAACTCAGCTCTGTAGTCTCCACATGGTTCAGTGTTAGTGATCTGAGTTGATCAACTTTTAAAGGGCGTTAGCCTTGGTATAGCCTTGGCTCGTTAGGTACACTAGACATGCTGTTTAATACAATTTTCAAAAAAATCTAAACAGGGTATTTGACCAAGAGTTTACAAAAATAATAAAAAGTACCTTTTCCATGTAAAAACATACATCATTGTAGTTTGATTGCAGGATGTTCCTCAAAGGTCATGTATTAAAATATTGGTCCTCAGGTTGGTGCTATTGGATGTGGGGTGTATTTGGAAGGAAGATAGGTCATGGGACACATGCCCTTAAAGGGTATTTACTTTGGTGCCTTACTGTTTCTGGTCTCTACATTGTGAGTAGCACACTCTTATTATGGTGTACTGCTGTACCCCTGTGGGTTAAAGGGTGGCCAGATTCGAGCCCAGGGCTTAGGCAGCTGGGGTGGCAGGACTCTGGAGTTTGACTGTGCTTACTCCACTCCAGCACCTGGTGGGTGTTGGGCCATGAACAACCTGGGAACCTGCTCTGGGGGTAGGGAAGCGCAGTCTGAGGTTCCCAGGCTCGGACTCTTGGGTACTCCAGATGCTGCTGGATGCTGCACAAGAGCTAAGATCAGAGTGGGGGCCCAGGGGCTGGATCTAGCCTATTACAGAAGGGGAAGTGGGGAGGAAAGCTCAGGATGGGCCCTGCAGGGTGGAGAGAGTTCTTGGCTTGCTCAGCTGGCAGCTCAGCAGGCAGCTTGGCTTGGTAGAGACCGTGGCTGGGAGTGCAGAGAGGCCTTCTGTGGGAGGCTAGATGCAGCTCTTGACTAAGGCCTGTCCACTGCTCCTCACAGCGGATCCCGATGAACAGAGGCAGTCCATGGCTTTAAGGCATGTATTGTCATGTGGAGAGTTGTGATGGGTAAAGCCACACCCTACTTCTCGGACAGGGCCGAGGTGAAAGCCACACCCTACTTCTCGGACAGGGCCGAGGTGAAATACCTTTTGCAGGAAGGAATGTCTGGGAAGGAGTGCATAATTGGCTAAGCCCTTTCAGGCCTTTTGGGACTTCATTTAAAATGGAGATCTGTCTTGAAGCTATATGATCTGTGGTCACATCCTCTACCTGTAGAGGGGCTTGGAGCATTGTCCTTACGTGACTGATGGCCACAGAATTAGGGAGAGCTGAGGCCTGGTGTCTAGGAGTGTGGCAAAAGCCCTATCATCCCTTGCAGAGTTATCTGCAGGGTCTCTGGGGTTTTAAACCTAGCTCAGCCAGAATCCAGGCTGCTTTTTATGGTCCCATATACCCCTAGTCTAAAACACCGAGCCAACTAACCATGAACTGACACCTCACAAACCTAGTTCCACCATGCTGTGTTTGGGATCAATTGAATTTTCCCCTAATTTTGGTGTAGATGATGTTGTAACCACAGTCAAAGTAAAGAATATTTTCTCACGAAAATGCTGACCTTTTTGTGATCTGCTCTATCCACAACCCTATCTTGAAAGCACTGAGAGGTGATTCTATTTCTATTATGTTCTGTAATGCTGTCATATGGTCAGTATGTATTCTTTATGTATGACTTCTTTCCTTTAACATGCAGAGTTTTCCCTCTGTGAAGGTATCAGTCAGTGCTGTATCAGTCAGTGCTGTATCAGTCAGTGCTGTGTCAGTCAGTGCTGTATCAGTCAGTGCTGTGTCAGTCAGTGCTGTGTCAGTCAGTCAGTGCTGTGTCATTCAGTGCTGTATCAGTCAGTGCTGTATTAGTCAGTGCTGTATCAGTCAGTCAGTGCTGTGTCAGTCAGTCAGTGCTGTATCAGTCAGTGCTGTATCAGTCAGTGCTGTATTAGTCAGTGCTGTATCAGTCAGTCAGTGCTGTGTCAGTCAGTGCTGTATCAGTCAGTGCTGTGTCAGTCAGTCAGTGCTGTATCAGTCAGTGCTGTATCAGTCAGTGCTGTATTAGTCAGTGCTGTGTCAGTCAGTCAGTGCTGTGTCAGTCAGTGCTGTGTCAGTCAGTGCTGTATTAGTCAGTGCTGTATTAGTCAGTGCTGTGTCAGTCAGTCAGTGCTGTATCAGTCAGTGCTGTATCAGTCAGTGCTGTATTAGTCAGTGCTGTATCAGTCAGTCAGTGCTGTGTCATTCAGTGCTGTATCAGTCAGTGCTGTATCAGTCAGTGCTGTTCATTTTGAGTAGTGCTCTGTTGTGTAGATAGACTTCAATCTGTTTACCCATTTTTGTGTGTATGTATTTTCAGACTGCTCACTTAGAGAGGTCTGTTCAAATATAGACATAGTGTTTATCCCTTTTTGAATTAAGTAATCAACTTTTCTGATAGAAAAGCATTCTGCAATAACTGAAAACCATAAAATATGAAAAAGAGATTCCATGATTACCTAATCCAAGTATCACAATCTGAAGCACATAAACAAGTGTGCTTATCACATGCCTCTGTATGGAATCCCGTGTTTCATAAAGTAGACTCACTTTCTGAATGAATATTATTGAAGTAATAGCCTAGTGTTGTTCACTGTTTCAATGCCTGCTAGTTTACCCCTCTCAGTATTCTATCAGAGCTGAGAAACAAAACAAACCTCTGCTGTTCTGGAATTCTGTATCTTTTCCCTAAATCCTGTCAAGTTTTCCTTTTATTTTTTGAAATTGGTATTTGGTTATTTCTACATCTGGCAAGGTTTTGTTTATAGTGAACATAGCATGAATGTGTTCCCATTGCTGAAGATGAACTTTGTTAATCATCACATGGCATTGTGGTCACTTCCTTCTGGCCACTCCCTTATCAGTGGGCTGTTAGAAGTAGTCTTCATACATGTGCCCTTGGGTACTTCTTTATTGTGTGTCTGGCATGAGTCATGTGTGTGTCATGAAAATAGAAGCTGTGGCTCTCAGCCTCTGATGCATGAGGCAAGCACATGCACAGGTTCCAACTGTGCTCCTGGATGATGCCTCACATGGTCAGTTGCTTACTCTTTACACTTAAGATGATGAAGGCATTTTGTGCCGCTTTACTTTTTCTTGTCACTAGTGTGGTTGAACATGTTTCCAGTATTCTTTGTCACCAGATTTTCTGATGTCACTTTTTCAAGTGATATCCTTTTGGATGCTAAGAAATCTTCACGCTTTCTTTTTATTCTCTCCTCTCTGATTAGACTTTTATCTTCTTCCCTGTTGGAGCATTCGGCCTATCCATTCATCCTTGTGAGATAAACATCTTTATATGAGGGAATTCTTTCTTGAAGCTTATTTATATTAGAATATTATATACCCCTGTTACTGGCTGGTTTTGTGTGTCAACTTGACACAGGCTGGAGTTATCACAGAAAAGGGAGTTTCAGTTGGGGAAGTGCCTCCATGAGACCCAGCTGTGGGGCATTTTCTCAATTAGTGATCAAGGGGGTAGAGCCCCTTGTGGGTGGTGCCATCCCTGGGCTGGAAGTCTTGGGTTCTATAAGAGAGCAGGCTGAGCAAGCCAGGGGAAGCAAGCCAGTAAGGAACATCCCTCCATGGCCTCTGCGTCAGCTCCTGCTTCCTGACCTGCTTGAGTTCCAGTCCTGACTTCCTTGGTGATCAACAGCAATGTGGAAGTATAAGCCAAATAAACCCTTTCCTCCCCAACTTGCTTCTTGGTCATGATGTTTGTGCAGGAATAGAAACCCCGACTAAGACAACCCCTCCTCTTTAATTACCTTTTTATTGTTATATTTACATTTATCAAGCCTGCCTCCATTGAAAACCTAACAATTCACTGTACATTTCATTCTTTTTGCTTTGTCTCCCTTGGTTTGGTATGGGCATTCTGCTTAGGTATTTCTTACAGACCTTGTCTGCTTGGGATGAACTCCATAGACTTGCTTTATCTGACACACTTTTCTTCCAGCATTATCTTGAAGGATATTTTTATTGAATATAGAATTGTGGACTGATGGCCATTTCTTTTTCTTAACATTTCAAACTATTGTCTTCTGCCTGTGGTTAAAGGGAAAAAAAAA
>JADRCD010123087.1:0-12817 GCA_019843815.1 Montemys delectorum
AGAAGTGTGTATTAATGTGCCCCTTTTTTTATGTCACTGTGTGGTGATGGTTTGTGGTTTCCTGACTGAGCCCTTCCTGTCTGTTTCACGGGCTGGTCTCTCATGTTGGGGGTTAGTCTGATATGGGCTAAGCCTTCTCTCAAGAGTACTTTTCCTGGACAGGGAGCCCTCCCTTTCTTCCTGTTGTTCCTCCAACCTTGAGGCTCTTGCCCTTGTGCCTCTGAAGGAGGGAAAGGAAGAATGCTTAGGTGACAAAGAACATGGCCTCTGGGTCAGGGACTGCCTGGCAACCTTAGAGAGCTCCTGCCCTGGCCCTGATGCTAATCTGTCCCTTCTGCCATCACGAAGTTCCTTACCGGCCAGCTATAGACAATGAAAATATGTTGCTTACAGTTCTGGGAAGTCCAGAATCAAAGTTCTGGCATCTGGTAAGGGTTTCGAGATGGAGTTTATACTCAGTCCTCATACAGTAGACGGGGATGGCTGGGGGGGGGGGGCTCTTCTCTTTGACATCTTTTAAAAAAATGATGTTTACATTTTTATTTTTAATTATGTGCACATAGGAGGAGAAACTGTGTGTACAGTGCCCATGGAGGCCAGAAGAGGTGTTTAGGTACCCTGATACTGGAGTTCCATGCAGTTGTGACCCACTGATGTGGGTGCTAGCAACCAAGTTTCAGTCTTCAGCAGGAGCAGTATGCAATCGTAACTGCTGGCCCAGCTCACTGGGCTCTCAACCTTTTCTTAAGCACTTCTAATGCCATTCATGATTGAATCACATCCCTAAAGGGCCTCACCTTCCCATGTTGCCATATTAAATATTAAGTTTCAACATAGGTATTTTGGGGAACACACCAATATTCAGTGCTAGCTCCTCCCGAAGATTCTTATTTCCCTTTCTATCATATTAGGGATTTAGAGCTTCAACTTATGAATTAAGGAGTACAAAAGTATCCATCCCCTAATTTCCTGTATCCCTGTATCTAGTTAGGCAACAGGACTAAACTTGAAGCCCTTGGGGTGTCTTGATAAGTTAGGGCAGATTAAAGTATTGGGTCACAATACTTTAATCTTCCTCTGGGGATTCTGGGAGCCTTGTGGGGATGGACAGGTGATGGTAGTGAGTGGAAGTGGGTTCAGAGCCTGCTGCTTTGGGGAGTTGGATTCCACCCTCCTCTTGTTAAGCAAGCCACATCCAAAGGACATCTACAACCTGGAGAGCCCACTATGGGCGGAAGGGATGCATCTGGACAGGGTGGGGCATCTGTAATCTGAAGAGCCACCCATGGGCAGAAGGGATGCATCTGGACAGGGAGGGGAACGCTCCAGAAGACTTCAGTTCAGGGCATAACTGAGATGAATTCTTCCCTTCTTTTCTTCTTTTCTTTGTATTATTCTTATTTTTTTAAGATTTATTGCATGTGTCTGAGTGTTTTGCTTGCCTGTGTGTATATGTACCACATGAGTAGCTGGTGCCAACAGAGGCCAGAAAAGGGCATTAGATCCCTTACAAGTTGTGTTACAGACTTCTTAGTCCTCATATAGGTGCTGGGAATTGAACCTGAGTCCCCTGCAAGTAGAAGTTCTCTTAACTGCTAAGTTCTATCTCCAGCCCTGTCCCCCTTTAGGACAAGGTTTTGCTATATATCCCTGGCTAACCCAGAAGTTATTCTATCACTCAGGCTGGTCTCAAATTTCCAGAAATATTCCTGCTTTGGCTTCCCAAATGCTGAGATTACAGATATGAGCCACTATACCTGGTAAAAATAAATCTTGCCTTCCACATTTGTACATGGTAGGGGCTTGAAAGGAGATTTAGGATGAAGATGGTGCTGGGCTCCAGCAACTCTTGAGATACATTGTATCATAGGCATAAACCCACCCTTAACTTAATGCTTTTCTATATGAAAAGCAGAAGTTCTAATGATGGACAGAGTCAGGCACAGAATGGGCCAGCAAGAGTCTGCCAGAAAGAGAAGAGAGTAGGAGCTAGCCCTTCAGCATCCTGATCAGGGAGGAGCATGGCACTGTGTGATCGTAAAATTTATCGTCTAGTTCATGGTTGGATTGACATTAGCAGGCCACTGCTAATCATCACTGGGCAGTGCATACAAACTGGGATGGAACCCAGGACCTATGGTCACCCAGCCTGCAAATGAATTGGGGATGAGTAAGAGGGGAAAGAAAAGGAAAAGGTACTAGAAGGCAGATTTTTAAAAATGTGAAGGATGATCTTTGTTTGCAAGGTGTGTGTCTTAATCCTTTTCCCAGTCGAGCAAATTGGCATGTTAGAGGAAAATATAATGACATAAGCCTCCACCTGTCACAGAGACTCAGAGCTCCTAACGAACATGATTTCAAAGAAAAGCAAAAAGAAGTAGGAATTCAAGAAGGGCAGCCCCCACTTCTCATCTGGGCACTGCTGGTCTGGTTAGCCTGCTTTCTGCAAGAACTTAGGCTCCATGGCCAATGATTATTCACAGAGCTATTCTGTCTTGGACATAGGGTCTCACTGTGTAGTTCAGGCTGGCCTGGGACTGATGATCCTCACAACCTCTAGAAACCTGGGATCATAGCTAAGTGCTGCCATGCCTGCTTTGTCATAGCTTGTTTCACCACAGAGAAAGCACAACAGGGCATCCACATTTACACAGAGTCAAGATTAAACACTTGAAATCGGCAATATGTCCGGAGTAAGGACACTGCAACCATGACACCAATGTGGGCTGCCTGGGGCAAGTCTCTGTTGCTTCTGTTTCATCACATACAGCTAAGAGAAGGGGTTGGAGTTGCAGCAATGTTCTTATAGAGGGACATGTCCTTGGCAAGTCTGAAGGGGTTGGCAGCATTTTGAGAACTAGGGAGAGGGGGGATGATAAAGGGACATAGAGTGAAAGAAAACTTCACCGAAGTCAAGACCAAGTGATAGGGGAGGCAGTCTGGGCTTTGGAAGCAGGGGAGAAAGAAGCCGCTAACTTCAGAAAAATCTTAGACAAGGATGCCTGGGCCCCATCTCTCCACACAGGGGACTATGTCCTCAAACAGGCACTGTGCAAAGCTGGGCCAGCCTCTTTGGGTTGTACATTTGCCCAGGTTCTATTTCTTTCTATCAGAGCACTTGCATTGCCTTTGAAAGGTTCATTCATGGGTGTGAGTCAATGTCATAGCCTTGGTCAGGAAACCTTACAAGAACAGCGAATGACGTCATGCTTGGAGACTGTCTGTGCCCCATGCAGGTGCCTGGTACTGGAGGCACACAACAATAGCTGTGGAATGGGAGAACGATTATTCAAGTTGCCTTTCTGTATCATCCTGTCCACAGCATTTCATTCAGCCACCACCCAGAGGCTGACCAATTCATATGTCTGTACCAAGAACGGATCTCTCTCCAGAATCACCTACCAATGGTGTTTTCAATGTTGCCACTTGAAAATATGAAAGCATCTCAAATGTTCTCAGAGACCCAACCGAGTGGAGGCTGCCCCATCCCCAGCCAGCTTCCTCGCTCATCTCAGACAACGGGCTCCTGTCCATCTGAGCCAGGTTTCAGTTCTCCTTATCTCCTCCCGTGCCTCACATTCCAGACCCATCAACAGAGCCTCTCCCTTCCAACTCCTGGATCCTCCGAATCACAGCTCTTCCTTCCATAGACTGAATTGGTTAAGAGTGTATGCTCTGGAGGCGGATTGTCTGGGTTTGAAAACAAAACCCACCACTTAAGTAACAATTTGCTTAACTCCTCTGCACCGAGTTTCCTTAAATAGAAAGTAGAGATAATAACACTATATGCTTCAAAGGAGCCTTTTGAGAAGCCAGTGAAATAACAAATATGGGGGGGGGAATGTTAGCTTTTACCTTCATCATCACCTTCAACATCAGCATAGTCACCTAGCCCTGTCATCACTACCACCACCACCATCATCACTACCACCACCACCACCACCACCACCACCACCACCACCACCACCACCACCATCCCTAACACTGGTGGAGCCATCATCCATATCCATGGCTATCCTAACTCACACTCTTACCATCTCTCCAGAGACCTCTACCTATGGCCATACTTGCCTCCCTCCATTCTCCACCCTGTAACCTACATCAACCTTTAAAAAAAAAATCTCATATCACTCAATAGTTTACATTTATATCAATGTTTCCAATGAGATGGAGTGAAAACGAAAGTACTAACATGGCTTTAATTATCAATCTTGGGGCACTGATGGCTTCAGACCTACTATGTGCCTTCTCAATTTAGGACCTTACGATGTTCCCTTTGCTGCATCTTCCCCTCTTTTCTTCCTCTCATGGTCAAAACTGCTCCACCCTATTGGTTAATTCTCTCTCCACACCAGAGGCCTCCTGTGGTGGAAATGCCCAGCAAAATGCCATCCGTGACGTGTAGTCCTGAAAGTCCCGAAGTCAGTGAACCTATTTCTGGCTTTATCTGAGAACTTCTTAGCATCCCACACTGGTAACTACTCCTTTCTGGGCCCTGCCCCCACCTCTGTTGGTTGCTTTTTTTTTTTTTTTTTTTCAGATCGGAAAGCAGGAACTACCCTTTCTCTCCCAGCTCTCAGTCTGGCTTCCCTGATTACCCTAGCTGAATCCTTCTCCTGCTCTCCTCATCCTTCACTGATGGCCTGGTTCTCTGGCGTGGCCTCCATTGCAGGTTGGTACCCGAATCCTCTCATATATGTCCTGTCATCTTTCTGAGCTGCAGGACCTTGTTCATCCATAGGGGTGTTTCAAGAGTGCTTCAAACAAAACACATGTGAAGCTGGAATCTCAGGTTGGCCTGCCTTTCTCGTCCCAGTGAATGACACCAGTACCCCTACTACTGCTCAAGCCAGAGTCTGAGTCATCCTTGTCTCCTTTCTTTACTTCCCTCCCACGTTTAATTAATCATCAGTTTCTATTGACTCTATCTTCTTGATATATGCAGATCTATCAACTTATCTCTGTTCCCCAACACTCCGTTAGTACAAATCCACATCTCTGTCCTACTAGTAACTATTACCTCCCAGCCCTTAGCCCACTCCCCTTTCTCTCTCAGTCTATTTCATTCTGTTTTGGAGCAGGGTGGGGGTGGGGGTGGGGGAAATGTGTTCTGGAAGGCTTGCCAGAGAATCAACAGGTCCTTGCATACAAAAGAAGAATTCCTTTTGGCAAACAAAAAGTACCACATTGTGGCCCCTCATGAGGTAAAAAGGAGGGTTCTGAGAAGTCTTGCTGCAAAAGAATCCATTCATGGTTTTCAGGAAGGGCTGAGGGAGGTGTGTTCTAGGGATAGAACCTAAGGCCTCCCAATTATAGGCCAGTGCCCTGTCACTGAGCTACTATGCAGCCCTCAGCACTGTTAAACCAGGCATTTCCCACACTTCTTTGAGCATAAATCTCTTCTCTGAGCCTGCCTTCTTCCTTTCCCTTCCTTTTGGTTTGATATCTTCTCCCACCCTCCTTCCCTTCCTCCTTCCCTTCCTTCCTTTTAGTTCTATATCTCCTCCCTCCCTCCTTCCCTTCTACCTTCCCTCTCTTCCTTCCGGCCTTCCTTCCTTTCTATAGTACTAGAGATAGAAACCAGGGCCTGTGCAATCTATTATGCCATACTATTATATCCAGTCCCAGAGCAAACTCCTTGCAGAACACTGTATGCTATTTTAAAATACAAATGTCGTTACTATCTAAGTTTGAAAATAAGACAGATAAGTGGATAAATAAAAAAAAAAACTGAGTTTTTTTTTCTCTCTCTATGGAACCCTGGGACCCACTATGTGCTCGGTACTCGACCCACTATGTGCTGGGTACTCTTCATTTGTCGTCTTGAGTCCCTACAGCAAAGCAACAGGTGGGCATGGTCCTCATGAGGGAAATCTGCACACAGATTCCTTAAGCATTCAGATCCAAGCCCACATAAGCCACCCAGATGGAGCCTCACATGACTGTTAGTCCAGGTGGGTTTAAAGTCACAGCTTGTAATAACAGGACGGCATTAGAAGGTTACGTTTCAACAGTAGGAAACATTGCAAGCAGGAAAAACCGAAAGGCTTGGGTATAAGTTCGTTCCAAGAAGAGAGTTATATCACTCTTTTGTTACCCACTCTGTCCCTGTGCCCCTTCAGAGAATTCTTCAGACACTCGTAGCCTGTTGTACATTCTGCCCTTAAGTAACTACAGACCCATCACACCACCCCGGGAAGACCTCCCTGCCTAAGAACTATGTGTGAGAGCCTAAATATGTGTAATACTAGTACTTGGAAAGCTGGGGTATGGCATTCGTGTGTTCAAGATTGGTCTGTGCTATAGAGTGAATATGATGTCAATCCGGGCTATGCAGTGAGACACTGTTTAGAAACCAAACCAAGCAAAGAGCAACTATATGCTGTTCCCTAGCTCCCGTTTAACTCCAGGTTCCCAAGGTGAGTGTTCTACACTTCCATTATCTGTGGCCATCTCTCCTTTAGATACTTAGAATTATATAGCTTGTGCCACATTTGAAATCTATTTATTCACTAAAACAGCCTTACAGCCATTCTCCACCATTTCTTCCCCACGGACAGTGGCGCCCTGACTTCATTCAGTCCCGACTGTCCTCCAGCACATCCACAGAGCACATCCTAGTGGGGATGGCTAGATGTGTACGTTTGTCATCAAAATTGGGCAGTATGGTGTCCCCCCCCCCACTACTTGGAAATCATGTTAACTTTAGGAAATCAAACGAGTTGAGTTGGCGGTGGATGGCATCAGGTATGTGCAGAAATGGGACACCCAAAGAAGGCTTGAGTGTCAGCAGAGGCCGGAGGAAAGGCCCCTTACTCTGCACACACTCATATTTTCTCATCAGAAATCACACGGGGGAGCAAGCGGAACCCTAATCAGATCAGCTATGGGAAACAGGAGTCCACCCAACAGCAGCAAGGATGCTAACTGGGAAAGCCAGCATGTTCATCAATGCACCTTGTTCTGGTGGGTCAGCTGCAGTGTGCACAGTGCAAGCTACAACACAGGGACCTGGCAGCCGGGACTACCACTGCACTGATGAAAGGAGTCACCAGTGGACTACTGACATAGGGCCAATTTAAGGCCCTTCGACCTGGGGAGACTTCCTCCGAGGCACCCAATTCCTTTGCTCAAATTATGAGTCCTCCAGAGCAACCTTCTGAGGGCCATCTATGAAGGAACACTCTGGAAGAGAATGGGTATGTCCTCATTGTGCCTCCGCATGGGAGACCTCAATAGCATGTATGTTGAGAAACTGACCACATGGATTTATATAGTAAGTGTTCAGTAAAGGCAAGTTAAGACAGGCCAGGGTAACGCTGCGTGCACAGCTGGAGGAGGGTGGTACAGCAAGCTGAAAACGTTTCTCCTGATACCAACCTCTGCCCCTGCGCATACAGGGCTAGAAGAAGTGGCTAGGCTCAGGGAGGGATGCTCATCTGTCCAGCAAGTGGGAAGGGGACCAGCTGAGGAGCAGAGTCCTCCACACTTACCTGGATCTCCGTCTGCACTGTGCATTTGACAAGCTTGAAGTTCTTTCCTGGGTTGAAGCTGTTGCTGTAGAAGCAGACCTTGAGGATGCGAACGTCTTCCTTCTCCACATCCACTGGTACCACCACCATGGGCTCTGGGGGGCCCTCGGGCCGGCGTAAAGTGCCCACCTTTACACGGCTCAGGGGCTCAGACACCCCAGACATCCTCTCAGACTGCAGCTAGGACCAGCACATCGCAGTCCTGCAGAGACAACAGAGAGAGAGCCACAGAGTGAGCTCCTACAAGCCACGCGCCTCCATCCCCCAGGTTGGCACACCCACAAGAAAAGATCCACGACTGGTACAAAAGCCCATGCTCTTAATCTTGAAAACTCCCTGCAAAGGTCTCCAGCTGCCTCCGACTGGAAGGCTGCGGCACATGGGAGCCAGTGGGGAAAACATCCAGGTATATAATCTAGACTCGCTCGCGAGCGCGCAAGCTCTGTCTTCTAGCCCTATTTCCTTCCCTGTTCTCCTTCGACATGGGCTCCCAGGCAAGAGGCCCACACTTAGCACATGAAGCAGCTGTGAGAGGAGGCGGCTGTGGCATGACACAGCAGAGCAGAAAAAGCAAGGAGCGAGGCTGTGATAAATAGGAGAAGGGAAACAGGAGTGGAGAGGAAAATCTGAGAAGAAACAGAACTTGGGGATCGGTGGCCCCAAGAGAATGTACAGAGAAGACAATAAAGTGCTCAGATCAGGCCCAGGCCACTAACTTGACTGGTCTGCCCCCACACAACCTCAGTACTGGCTAGAGTTTTCACATAGGAGGCCTGGACCTCATAGGAACTGACCACGTAGAGTATCGGGTATCACAGAAAGGTCAGCCCAGGGGGAAAGTCCCTTGCTATTTCCCTACACTTTAGGGTGGAAAGTTGTTTTGCAAGACAGATGGAGCTAGTCTGAGCTTCTGCACACTGCCTGGCCCGAATAGCCTGGCCCGACACAGAAGTAAATTAAGAATCCTTGTAATCTGTAATTCAGCCTGAATCTCAGTTTTCTTAACCTCGCCTCTGTACCTAACAGAACTATCAAGCAGGGGATTAGGCTATTGAGATGGCTGAGCAGAGAGATGCCTGACCATCCCACAAGCTCCATCCTCAGTCCCACAAGGTGGCAGGAGAGAACTTACTCCAGAGAGTGGTTTGTACTCCACATGGGTGCCTGCATGTGCACATGTACATAGGCACACACACACACACACACACACACACACACACACACACACACACACACACTAAAAATACATAAATAAATGTATAAAATTATAAAGTGGGGGAATGTCCAAAAGAAGTGAGGAAAGTTGTAATTATGCATTGGCAATGTCAGCTGAGGTTTGTACAGGGGTCACCAGTGTACCCCCAAGCCCTGTCCTTGGTGCTGGCATTGAATGTATCTGTGGTGAGGATTAGACGGTCTTAATTTCCAAGAATTTTTCTAATGATCACCTTAAGCATGGGCCTGATGTCATTTCAGTACTTGGGAAGCCGAGGAAGGATTGCCATAAGTGTGAGGCCAGCCTGATCTACAGAGCAAGACCTTGTCTCAAAACAAAAACCATCTAGCTAGTTCTAGAATAAGCTAAGGCCTAGGTCTGAGATTTATTCTTAGAGATAAAAGGTGTGCCTTCTTACATGAGCGTGGCTTGGCGGGTGGAGGGAATTGCCTATACCAGGAGTCGGGAGGGAAAATAATGGAGCTGGCAGAATCACAATACAAATACTTAGTTAAGTGTTTTAGAAGCAGAACACAGCCTATGATTGTTTATTTATACTGATCCAGGTACCAGGAAAGATTTGAATAGTCATTACTCTAAGGAACCACTCCTTTAAAACAAAATAATAAAGTAGTGGCTGGGAAGATGGCTCAGTCAATAAAGTACAAAGACCTGAGTTCAGATGCCCAGTAACCTCGTAAAATCCAGTTGTGGTGATGTGCTCCTATAACCTTAACACTAGGGGCTGTGGAGAGGAAAAGGTGGGTCTCAGAGCTTGCTGGCCAGTCTAGCTGAATCCACAAGCTCTCAGTTCAACAAGAAACCTTGTCTCCAAGAAAAAAATGGAGACTAAATGAGAAAGACATTCAAATTTTACCTCTGACCTCTACCTGCATGTGCACACATACCTTGCATGTACGTGTGTGTATATATCCACATAACAACAACAACAATAACAACAACAACAACAGAGGAGATATGTTTTAGGAAGGGGCAAAGAAGGTATTGTAAGAATTCAGGGAGAAAGAAGACATATCTCTTGGGTCGGGGCAGGCAGAAAGGGGGAGCACAAGGCTGAACTCACAAGGGTGGGTACATCTTAGGACTAGACTGACAGAGAGGAGAATATGTGTTCTAGAAGTCTATCTGAATTTGTATACCTGTCTCTATGTATACCTCTTTCTATGTAAACCTCTTTCTATGCATACCTCTCTCTCTCTTTGTATACCTCTCTCTTTCTCTCTCTCTATGCATACCGCTCTCTCTATATATACTGGGCCCTTGTGTTCTACCCTACAGTAACAATCCATATGAATTCTTCTTGATCTATAGGAATTCGGAAGTTATTTGAGGGGTATCTGCAGGAAGCACCCCCAGGCGTGTAGAACAATGTGGCATTGAAGGAAAGACAGGCGAAAAGAGGACTGTGTGCTGAGTACTGAAACTTGGGCAAGCCCAGTTTCAATCTTCTGGGAACTGGAGAGCCCAGGATGGACCATATCTCACTCAGAGAGAGGGATGTCTGGGTGTATTTGTACTCCACTTCGTCTGCTCAGTGTTCCTGGCAGTTCCTGTCAGTTCTGCACAAGGGAGATGTCAGAAAGCCCTAAGGCAAAGATGCAGAGCCAGCAGCTGGGAGATAGGGAGAATACTGAAGCAGCAAGGCCTGAGGGGACCCAGGAGGGATGGTGGCACTGGCACGTTAGGATTGAGAGGATGAGGGGGGCACTTTGTCCCTAAATAGCATATCCCTAGTCAGGAGTACAAACAAGCAACTGCATGTAATCCAGTAAATGCTGGCCTGCTGGTTTATGGATCCGCTGGTTTGGTAGGCTTCAACTTCTATATGGTAATTTGTACACAAAGCTTTCACAAAGGTGGATTCGGAGACAGGTATCTGAGGGGGGGAAGTGGAGTGATCTATGACACACAACCTCAAGGACTTGACCTTATCTGCAATGGACCGAATGCATAAGTCCTTTAATATTCATATGCTCAAATTCTAACCCCTAAGGTGCTGGTATGAGAGGGTAGAAATGTTGAGATGTAGAGCCCCAATGAGTGGGATTAGTGTCCTTCTAAAAGGGACCCAAGAGAGCTTTGTCACCCTACAGCAAAAGGTCAACAATGCGTACCTGGGAAGGGGAACTCATGCAGACTTGACCACGCATGCTGGTGCCTTGATTTTGCCTTTTAGCCTCCAAATGCTTTTTGATTGGAAGCTAACTCATCTCTGGTGCTTTGTTATAGCAGCACAAACCAATAAAAACAGAGATGCTAGTGTCCTAACAGTGAAGGCCAATGGCTGGACCCATGGGTGATCACTGGGAGACCTGGCACAGCAACGATGCTGTATCATGCTGGTAGGAACACAGACACAAGGCTAGAAAGGACATTCGACTCACATCCAGTTTACAAAAGGCAACCCCTCAGCATCCGTAATGAAGAAGCAGGGTGTGCGTGAGAGTCTTTAGTGATCGGATGCCATCAGGGGCCCCTTCAGTCTAGGGTAGCCTCTTCATTCAGAGGGCTGCAGCATCAGTAGGCACATCCTAGACACCCCAGATGCCTCTGAAATGCTGGACAAGTAGGAGAGAATACTTTAATAGGCCTAATGTATTGGTAAAGTTCAAGAGCCAACAGTGAGAACTGGGGAACCCTCCATGGTCATTTGTCATGTGTCACTGAGTGCTGAGGAATGTGGAGGCAGCAATCCTTGCATGAAGATAAAGCAGAAGGTTGAGGCCTATGCCTAGACACAGCCAGGGCATAGTGGAATGAGACCTTCAGATGCTCTTGATCCTGCACTGTTATGGCTGCTCCTATAGCAGAGGAATGTGAATGAGGCAACCAGTATTAGGAGACAGCCTGGCAGTCTCTTACCACACCATCAAGGGATCCTCTCCCTCAGTATTTACCCAAAGTATTTGAAAACTTAACAGCCACACCAACACATGCTCATGGAGGTTAATGGTAGTCTCATCTGTAATTGCCAAAAGGCGGAATGAGCTGAGATGAATGGATATGCAAACTGATTTCCACACAATGAACTCTTATTCACACTGAAGAGAAGAGTCGGGGCTGGGTAAAGACAGCACCATGCTGGCCATGCAAGCTCGTGGACCTGAGCTCTATCCCCAGAACTGAAGTTGTTGCTGCTGTTGTTTAATAGCCATGCGTGGTGCCATGCATTTATCATACCATTGTTAGGGAAAGCAGAGACAAGAAGATACCTGGGCCTTACAGGCCAACTCCGTGAGTTCCAGGTCGATGAGACCTTGTTTCAAAGAAGGTAAACTATACTACGTTGTTAAGACCCAAGACTGCTCTCAAGCCTCCATACGTGGACCACACATGTATGTACTAACCTCATGTATAGGAACACATCTGCAAACACACATGCACACACGCAAGCATGCATGCACAAAGAGAGAAGAGTTGTCAAGCTATGAACTACATGGAAGAACCTAAAGTGATTATATTTTTTTCTTTGAGACAGGGTCTCAGTATGTATGTCACCCTGGCCTCAATCTCACAGAGATCCACCTGTCATGGTCTCCCGAGTGCTGAGATTCAAGGAGTGGGCCCCATATACAGCTAAATGAATATTTTTAAGTAAAAGAGGAGTCTATGTACATCCTGTGTGGTTCCAATTGTGGAAAAACAAAAGTTTAAAGATAATTTTAAGGCCAGGAGGTGCTGTGAGGAGATTGAGAGAGAGTAACGGAGAGCACAGAGTATGCTCAGACAATGGAAATGTTCACCATGATCCATAATGGTAGGCAAGGAGCTCATACTCCTGTCTGTTTTGTAGACAGTACAGGGAGGATAAACTCCTATGTTAAGTGACAAAGAAGGCCACAATGGAATCAGTATGGGATTAGTAATGGGAGAAGCTGTGCATGTGATGATGAGTGGCATTATGGGAATTCTTTGCATTTCCTGTAATTTTGCTGTAAGCTTAAAACTACTCTTAAAAATAAGTATATGTGTGTGTGTATGTATATATTTGTGTGTGTATATGTGTGAGTGTGTATATGTGTGTGTGTATATGTGTGTATATATGTGT
>JADRCD010123088.1:0-14784 GCA_019843815.1 Montemys delectorum
TTTTTTTTCTTTTCTCTTCTTTGATATTTGCCCTCTCTTCTCTCATATCTCTGTCTTTGCTGGAACCTGTTTTCTCTGAAATCTCCTCTTTCATTCTTAGGTCTTTAGTTTGTGTGTGCCCTATTTGAGTTTAACTAGAGTTCCTTGCTTGTGTGTGGGTGGTAGATTATTTGCTGGAGCAAATGAAAAGCATTAGTGTCTACATCCCTTTTAAAATGTGGCATTTTCTCCTCCAAAAACTGCTAATCTTCTCTCAGAGAGGAGAGGGGCCTCATCGGTCTTGCCCCAACTATGATGAAATGGAAGGGGTCCAGCTTTGTACAGATAATCACAGTGACAGTGAGTCCATTAGTTTATTAGTACAATGACTTTGTAATATCTACTGGAGATCAGTATGAGTGATTTGTGTGATCTAAGTAAGCCCTTTTCAATTTATCTTCCTATCTAGCCTGAATCTACGTTTGTAAATAAACAAATTAAATATCATTAATATGCTCAAGGCTTCTACGTTGACATTTCTAATATGTATAATTCAGTGGTATTTTGAAGCTGATTTCTTCTGACTAGTGAAACTATTTTCCTACAATAGTTTTGTTCATTTGTTTGGTTTCCTTGTTTGTGTATTTTGTTTTACTTCGAATCAATTCATTAATGAAAGTTTTCCTTACAAATTTTTATACATAATGATGTCTTAGAAACTCTTTGGTATTCCCATCAGTTAGCAAACACATATACTGATCACAATGTTGTATTCTATTCCATGTGTAAACATAATCTCTCCTGACTTCCTATGTGACATTATTACTTTGTTCCAATTGTTTATTCCAGCTATAAAGAAAATTATTCTTGATCCCTTCACTTTGGTTTCCATTTATTTTGACATGTGGCATATTTTCTTTTTTTCTGGTTTGTCTGTTCATTTTCATCTCCAAGTGCAATGATCAAAGGCTCTGTAAAACAAATATAGGCAATGTTGAGGTGGGTAGCTGGGCAGGCATGAGCAGGGAGAAGAGTATCATTCTATGACATCCTGAGCAGGTAAGCAGGAAGTTTGATGTATTGTGACTGAGAAAACTATAGCTGTTTCTTGACAGTAGGGACTCTGAGGGATAAAACACTCATAAATCAACCTGTTTCAATGCATCTCTGGAGTACATTGTGGCTGCCTTGGCTTTAGTTTACTAAATAAACTTCTGATTAAGTTGTTTGTGTCTCTGGCCTGCATGTTTTCCTCTGGGAAGAGGACAATGAAGGACAAACCTTTTCCTGGTAAGAGCAAACAAACAGCATCCATATAACTTGTCAGCATATCAAAATTTGGAAATCACAGGTGGGAAGCTGGGCATGTGATACCAAACTTTTATGTGAGCAATATAGAATTTTTCTTATCTTTAAAATTTTTCTTTTCTTTTCATCATTTTTTTTTTACCTTAGGCAAATCTCACTACATAGACTAAACTGGACTTGAACTTATAAACTTCCTCTTCCTCCTCATTTTTAGTACAGGAAATAAGGCTGCATACCACTATGATGACATTGTTTCTATTCATTTTTAGTGTAACATATATTATTGAAATTGAGAACTATACTAGAGTTGTTCATAGATTTTATACTCTTTAAAAGTTGTAAGGAAATTCTGTTGTGCAATTATAGAGATAAATACAGAAAACTTTTTGTCTCACTGGGATTCTAGAATGTACAGAGAAAAGAAAGAAGGCAAGTCCGTCCTTTATATGATGTCTTCATTTTTTTGTCTCACATGTATGTACACAAGAGTACATGGTTGTATTTATTCCTTTAGAAAGGAAATGCCCTCATTTTTCCTTGACAAAAGTGTCACCTGATTAACTCTGACTAGATCCAGATATGTTCCTTGGCTTCCAAGAAAGACAAGTGCTGTACTTGAAATCAATGGCCATGAAATTTTTAAAGTGCTCTCAATGCTACCTGTAAACTGTAATACTAGATATTAGTAAGAACTTTCTAGAAGGCTTCACTCTTCTCTTATACTTCAAATATGTCTTTGTTCCAACTCCCAGTTAACAGTTTCTAATTTATTTTAAAATATATGGAAACAATTTATAATACTTAGCAGTTTATGGTGGTTTGAATAGGTTTGTATCCTATAGACTCATGTGTTTGAATGCTTGACCATATGGAGTAGCACTATTAGGAGGGGTAGCCTTATTGGAGGAGGTGTGGTCTTGCTACAGAAAGTATGTGGAGATGGAGGCAGGGATTTGGCATCATATATGCTCAAGCTATGCCCAGTGTGACAGTCTCCTGCTTTATGGCTGCAGATCAAGACGTTGAACTCTAATCTCCTTCACTATCACTATATCTGCCTGGGTGCTGTCATGCTTCCTACCATGATCACAATGGACTAAACCTCTGAAACAGTGAGCTAGCCCTAATTAGATGTTTTCCTTTATAATAGAAACTCAAACTAAGACAGAAGTTATTACAAGGACTGTGGCATTGCTGTGATAGGCCTGATCATGCTTTTGTTCGAAAGAATGCAGATTTGGGAGTGTGGGTTAGGAGAGCAGCAAAATACTTTTAAGTGCTGCTTAAATAGGCCATTTTCATATAACCATGAGAGACAGTGTTGCTGAGGGTAATGGAGGCATTTCTGAAGAGGTTTCAAAGGAGAAAAACTTAAGTAGGCAAATCTCTGAGGCCAGTTGTGTGTCGTGGATGTCTTTGCATGGAGGTCTAGAAAGAAAGGGGTTATAAAATATTCTTCTTTTGGTTTTCAATTGGATAGTTTTATTTATTTCAGTTTTAAATGTTATCCCCTTTCCCAGTTTCCCCTCTACAAACCTCCTATCCCATCCCCACTTACCCTGCTTCTATGAGGGTGCTCCCCCACCCACCTACTCACTCCTGCCTCTCCACCCTAGCATTCCTCTACACTGTGGCTTCAAGACTTCAAAGGACCAAGGGCCTTCCCTCCCATTAATGTCACTTGAGCTCCTTTAGGCCTTCCCATAACACCTCCATTGTGGTCCCTTCGATCAGCCCTATGGTTGGCTGCAAGCATCCAGCTCTGTATTTGTCAGGTTCTGGCAGAACCTCAAAGGAGACAGCACTTCTTGGCATACCCAATAGTGTCTGGGTTTGGTGTCTGCATGTGAGATGGATCCACAGGTGGGGCAGTCTCTGGATGGCCTTTCCTTCAGACTCTGCTCCACTCTTTGTCCCTGTATTTCCTTTAGACCAGAGAAATTGTGGGTTAAAATTTTGGAGATTGGTGGGTGACCCCATCCCTCACCTGGCCGGGTAGAATATCAATCCTCTGGATATGGTCTCCACAGATTCTCCCTTCCCTTTGTTGGGTATTTCAGCTAATGTCATCCCCGTGAGTTCCTGAGAGGCTCTTGCTTTCCTAGCATCTGGAACTTTTTGGTTGACATCCCCAGTTCCCCATTCCCCATGGCTACAGAACTCTGTTCAATTTCCCGACCCTCTGTACATCTCATCTATCTCTTCCCATACCTGATTCTTCTCCTATTTTCCCCCTCTCCAACCTCTCTTCCTCCCAAGTCTGTCCCACCCTCTCCTCTTGATTATTTTGTTCCCCCTTCTAAATAGGACTAAAGCATCCACTTTTGGTCTTCCTTTCTATTGAGTTTCATGTGGTCCATGAATTATATCATGTTTATTACCCATTCTTTGCCTAATACCCACTTGTCAGTGAGTACATACCATGTGTAGTCTTTTGTGACTGTGTTACTTCACTCAGGATGATATTTTCTAGTTCCATCCATTTGCCTAAGAATTTTGTGAAGTCATTTTTTTAATAGCTGAGTAGTACTCCATTGTGTAAATGTATCACATTTTCTGTATCCATTCCTCCATTGAAGAACATCTGGGTTGTTTCCAGCCTCTGGTTATTAAAATATGACTACTATGAACATAGTGCAGCATGTATACTTATTACCTGTTGGAGCATCTTCTGAGTATATGCTCAGGAGTGGTATAGATGAGTTCTAAGATAGTACTGTGTCCAATTTTCTGAGAAACCACCAGACTGATTTTCAGAGTGGTTGTACCAGCTTGCAACACTATCAGCAATGGAGTGTTTCTGTTTTCTTCATATCCTCAACAGCATCTGCTGTCACCTGAGTTTTTGATCTTAGCCATTCTGATTGGTATGATGTGGATTCTCAGGGTTGTTTTGATTTGCATTTCCCTGATGACGAAGAATGTTGAACATTTCTTTAGGTGCTTCGCTGCCATTCAAGTTTCCTCAGTTGAGACTTCTCTATTTAGCTCTGTACCACATTTTTAATAGGGTTATTTGGTTCTCTGGAGTCTAATTTCTTGAGTTCTTTGTATATATTGAATATTAGCCCTCTATCAGATGTAGAATTGGAAAAGATCTTTTCCCAATCTGTTGGTTGCCTTTTCGTCCTATTGACAGTGTCCTTTGCCTTACAGAAGCTTTGCTATTTTATGAGGTCCTATTTGTCAATTCTTGATCTTACAGCATAAGCCGTATGTGTTCTGTTCAGGAAATGTTGCACTGTGCCCATGTGTTCAATGATTTTTTCCCCAGTTTCTCTTCTTTTAGATTCAGTGTATCTGGTTTTATGTGGAGGTCCTTTATCTACTTGGACTTGACCTTTGTACAAGGAGATGAGAATGGATCAACTTGCATTCTTCTACATGTTGACTGACAGTTGAACCAGCACCATTTGTTGAAAATGTTGTCTTTTTTTCCACTGGATGGTTTTAGCTTCTTTGTCAAAGATCAAGTGATCACAGGCGTGTGGGTTCATTTTTGGGTCTTCATTTCTACCCCATTCATCTACCTGCCTGTCAATCTTCTGCAATTAGTAAATGTCACTGAGGCCAGACATGTGGCAGAGATATCACAGCTTTGAGACTCAGATTTGGCACACTGTGAAATTGAGAAAGGTCATTGTGTGAAGCTCTGATGGTGAAACCTGGATTGCTTTGAAGACTCAAAGAGGTTAGAAATGCCAAAGCCATAGGATACACGGAGATGGTCATATAGCTGCTAACAGGGAGTAGAACATAGCAAGAGAAAAATGGCATTCAACAAAGCTGAGAAAGGTGTTGGAGACCTCAAAGGCATTTTGACATCAGACATTGAGATGCATATTTTGGAGTTTGTGTAGCTGGTTTTGGTCTTGCTTTGGTACACTATTTCCTTAGTATTCTTCTCCCTTTCTTCCATTTTGGAATGGTAATGCATATCCTATACCATTGTATGTTAGAAGCATGTGACATATATTTTAATTTTGATTTTAAAGGGGATTACATTTAAGAGATGTGGAAGTCTCAGAAAAGACATTAAACTTTAGATTTTTAAACAAGCATGGGACTTTCATATACACTGGGAACTTTTGAAATTGGACTGAATGTATTTCTGCACTATTGTAGGGTTGTCCACTCCACTACAGGGCACAGCTGTTTGGGAGGTAGGGGACAAGGAGTTTGTGCTTATCCAACTTGGGCACTGGGCAAGTGTTGGGCTATAGAGAAGTGCCAAGTCACCTCACTCTGGGCATGGGAAAGCACAGTCTGAAATGTGGGAAAGCCAGAGTTGGCTTGGGGCTCCCCACGCCTGCAATGAGGACAGTTCTTTGGGATTCTCGATCTCTTGGACACACAGGCACAACTGAGAGAGTCAAGGAAGAGATGAGAATGAAGTGGGAGTCCACAGGCTGGGTCTAGCCCAGGGCTAAGGAGAGCTCAGTCTAGTCCTATGGGGAGAGTGTGCAGTTTAAAGGGTGGCAAGCTTGGTGGTGGTCATGACTAGGAGTACAGTGAGGCCATATACAGGAGACTAGACTGCAGCTCTGTAGGCAAAGGCCTTCTTCATGGCTTCCCACATTGGATCCCTGATGATGAAAAGAGACAGACAGTCTGTGGTTCCAAATCTTTCTTTTATTGTTATAGTGGAAATTGGATTCATAAAACCACCTCCACTTTTCGGGTGGCCTTGAGATTAAATACCATTTGCAGGGAGGAAGGTCTCGGAATGGAATCTTATTGCCAATGGCCTCTGGGACTCTTTGTACCTCTTTAGCATGGAGATCTCTATCTTGAGTGTACATGACCACAGGTAACATCTCTTTTCCTATTGTTTCAGTCTGAGATGATAGGGATGCCTCATTTACAAGTGGAAGGGCTTGGTAGCATTGTCCTTTTGTGACTGATGAGCAAAATTCTATGTGGGTTTGCAGATAGGTGAAAGGGTTCTGGTACCTGGGAGCAGGTGAAGCTCCTACCATACATTCATGGTCTCCAGAGCTTCAAACCTGGGTCTCCAGGGCTCAGACCTTTAGCTCAACCAAGGACCAGGCTCACTGTTCATGACCCCACACATTTTGACAAATAAATAAAATATATGAATTATGTTTATAAAAAGGGCAATCAATGAGCAGTTGATCACATTGTTATTTTCTAGGAAAACTGAAATATAGTCAAAATAAGACCTAAACATAGACAATATAAAAGAACAATAAGTCCTAAGGAAAAATTAAAGCTAAGATATGGTTGATTTTATTTTTACATAGAAAACTGCTTGGCATTTTCTTCAGATGTTGAATAAATGATTTACTATGAACTACTAGGTTTATTTATAAATACACATGAGACATAAATTCACATACAAAGTTCATATAAATAGTTATTTTTGTATACCTATTAAGAGCACAAACTAACAAAAAATTGTTCAATAGATTAATGGAAAATTTGATGAACTTCCAAAAAAACAATAAAGTGTATTTTGCTGGAGTCTCTAACATCCTTTTTCATGCATGTTACTCTTAATTCCCAGTATTTGTTTGCAATTGTAGTACCATTTGATACCTTTTACTTCAATACTTAATAGTTAGATTTTACAGACTTTCAGAAATCTACTTTAAATTTGTTATATTCACATTCCCTTTTATAAACCATACTGAAAGACCCCCAGAGTTGGGGAGACCCTCACTCAAGTCTCGGGACAACACGACCACCCAATAACTCACGAGAGACTGATTTTGCTGCAATCACACGAGGTTTATTCGGGGAAGCTAGATCTGGAGTGGAACTCGTAGCCTAACAGGCCACGAGTTTGACCCCAAACACAAGGAACAAGGGGTATTTAAAGGGAAAGAACACAAACTAGAGGGAGTGAGGGGGAATTCCAACTCAAGGTATTCAGTCAGTTAGGGAGGGGAACATATTCATTGTAGGAATGTAATCTTCATCTACCCGTCTGCAGGGTGGAGAGCCTCATGAACCAGTTGACCTTCATTTCTAGTTCTGCCCTCATTGTAGTTCGGCCAGGAGGAGCTGGTCTCAGGAACCAGAGCCCTGAGGCTCTCAGTTAAGCCAAGTTCCTGGAACCAGAACTCTGAACAGGCTGACCTGCATTCTTAGTTCTGCTCAGTCTGCTAGGGGTCATAAAAAACTTTTTATATCTTTCATATTTTTCACTCCAGTCCCCTCTCCCAGAGTTGTTCTGCCAATTCCCCCTGCCCTCAACTCTGAGATGTTGCCTCCTCCCACTCCCCCCATATCCCCTTCCCTAGGGTATCAAGTCTCTACAGGAATAGACATATCCTCTTCCACTGAGGCCAAACAAGGCAGTTCTCTAATTTTATATATATATTTGCCCTGTTGGGGGAATGGGGGAGGTGCTTGGACCAGCCTTTTATTATGCCCTTTGCTTAGTGGCTTAATCTCTGGGAGCTCCCAGGGGTCCAGGTTAGTTGACATTATTGATCTTCCATTCAACTGTTGGGGTTGCCATCCCCTTTATCTCCTTCAATCCTCCCCCTAACTCTTGCATAGGTGTCCCAAAGCTCAGTTGAATTCTTAGCTGAAGGCATCTGCATCTGTCTCAGTCAGCTGTTGGTAGAGTCTCTCAGAAGATAGCCCTGCTTGGTTTCTGTGTGTAAGTACAACATAGCATCAGGAATAGTGTCAGGGTTTCATCCCAACACTCTTAAGACAATATGGGAGGCAAAGATAGAAGACTCTCTGGAAGCTCTAATGGATCTTGGTATTCATGGCAGAACACAACAAATGAAGGGAAGTTGGATTGAATTTGCTGTCTTAAAGTCTCCATTCATGCATTGGTGCATGTGCACCTGCATTCACTCAGAAATACATACATACACATGCGCATGCTCACACACACACACAGGCACACACACACACACACACACACACACACAGAGTATTAAAAGCTAAATTCTTTGAAATAATTGTTGTCTTCATAAATCATCTTATATATTGCCTGAGCAACATAAACTAGATCTACTTTAGATTAATATAGATTAGGGATGGAGATAATTTTCAAATATTATAGATTATATGGTAATCTATATATTGAAAATAGACCTTGTCACTACAATTATGAGACACAAACAAATGATCTCAGTATACTTACAGTATATGCTTTTATATTTTAGTTGTTGATGTTTTGATACAATGTACTCTATAGCTTTGGCTGACTTAAATTCCTGTCTTCCTGTCTTTATTTACTTGAGTGGTTGGGTTATAGCTATGTATTATAAGTCTATGAATACTCTTATTCTTTGATTGAAAAATAACCCATACACTTTGTACATATTAATGGAGTGTCAAAAAACATATATATTCTTATGCATTTTAAGTATCACTAAATAATTACTTATGAAAAAATTTATAAAAAAATTCTTCTAGCTTCCCTAAATATACATTACATTTCTGTTTCATTTTTGTTTATTATTGTTAAATCAGTTACTAAATCATTATCACATATTAAAAAATGCAACTTGATACAGATTAATTTAATACAAAATGAAAATACGTAGAAGAAAATATTATTGCACATAGATTGAATCATTAAATTAATTGAATTAATTATAAATTAATTTAACCAGTTTTATTGACTACTAATAACATCAATCTTTAAAATATATGAAATTAATAAATTCAATATGTTTGAGTTTAGTAAACTACTTAATAGAGCTCAATACATCCTGTCAACAAAACATAGTAATGTGTAATCAACAAAAAGTAAATGCCTTCTTAAGAATGTCATTACCTTTAGTGTTAAATAAATATTGTTAAAATTTTCTTAGATATTCATTAAGGGTTACTAGATGTTTTTATAATGGTATGCAGATTCAATTTTGTGCCATATGGAAATAAATTGTAAAATATTAAGAGAATTACTCTTGATAAGATTTCCTATGATTTCATGTTGAGCATGTAAGTTGATATTAATAATTATAGTATTAAAATTTGAATGCTAGCCCAAATTAAAGTTTCTCTGAGCACCAAATCTCATATGCACGTAGTACATATTTATATTCACAGAGCATTTGGATCTCTCCTAGAAATCATAACTAGCTATTAAAGTACATAAGGTCGTATCACTTTCTGTTTGTTAAAACGAATTAATTTCTGAGAATTAATAAAGGAAGAGCAAGATAGCACTGTCATAACAAGAAATTAAATATAGAGCTATAGTTTGTAACATGGCATCTGAGGCTCACATTTTGTTAATCAATAGAAAAGGAATCCACTTGTGAGCTCAGCTGAACATATTCTTAGCGTCAACATGTAATAGTTTTGTTTTTTTTTAACAACCTAACACAAGCTAGAGTCATCTGTGAAAAAACAAACAAAAAAAAAACCATAATTCTGAAAATGCTTTCATCAGATAGGCAAGCTGACATATCTTTGGACCATTTTTCTGATTAATGATTAATGTCGGAAGACCCAGTCTTTTGGATGAAGCAGCCAGTTTGAATTTTATAGAAAAGCAACTGAGTAAGTCATGAGGGACAAGTGAGTAAGCAGAACTCCTCTGTGGTCTCTGACTCAGTTCCTGCCTTTAGGTATCTACTTTGCATTCCTGCTATACTTCTTCCCATGGGATGGACTGGAAAACTTAAAATGAAATGAGCCCTTCCTTCTCAAGTTGATATTTATCTTGGTGTATATCACAACAACTAAAATGAATCCTGAATAAATTTAACTAGTTTATCTGTGAAAATGATTGTTTTTAAAGGTTAAATACAAAAGATTGACAGCATTTATTTGGAATGTCACATATTATGGATAATAAGGAGAATATGTTAAAATCTGAAACTATATGTTCAGCTGTACTCAGTAATTACACCCAAGTGGATTCATCAATTAATGGTTTCCATTTAGAGGAGAACATCTAGGACTTCAAATTAATGCTTAACTAAGTAAGGGAAGGATTGGAAAGTGTTGGATTATTTTCTACAAATGAGGGCTAACAAATGCCAATAGCTGAAAGTTATTTCATTGAATTTTATGTAAAACAGCAAGTGATCACATATGTAATTTAATCTGACACTTCTATCTAGAAGTACAATTTATCAACCTTGTTTTAAATATAGAAGGATCTATAGATTTATTTGACTGATGATTGTGGAAGAAGTGACACTCTATTATGTTGTTGTCCAACAAAGAAAAGGTACTGAGGGTGATGGGTAGCTTAGGAATAGAATATTTAGGAGTAAATTTAGAGGTTGGGCAAGAATAGAAAGGGAAGGTGAGAAAGAAGAAGGGAAAGTCAGATAGAAGGATTAGAATTATGAAGGACAGAACTATATCCCTTGGGAAAGTAAATAAAAAATGACCAGAAACCACATGAGGAATTCGAAACACAACAAAACATAATAACAAAAAGAAAGGCAACACAAGAAATCAAGAAAACATAAGAATCAAATACTCAAAATTTCTGAAAATATTTATAAAATACCAATGTATAAATTCATTGTATGTTTGCCAACTTATAGAAGTATTTTTCTAAACATAACTTTTTTCAATAAATCTCTTGATCTTAGAGTTTGTGAAGCAGTAAAAATAATCTTTTTTTTTCATTTTTTTATTGGTTATTTTATTTTTTTGACATTTCAAATGGTATTCCCCTTCTCAGTTTCCCCTCCACAAACTCCATTCCCTCTCCCACCCCCTGCCTCTAGGAGGGTGTTCTCCTGCATGCTCACCCACTCCTGCCTCAGCACCCTAGCATTCCCCTACCCTGAGTCGTCAAGTCTCCATAGGACCAAGGGGCTCCCCTCTCAGTGATGATCAATAAGGCCATCCTCTGTTACATACACTAAACAGAACTTCAATGGATCAGGCTCTAAGATCAACAATTGATAAATGGTACCTCATGAAGCTGAAAGAATACTGTAAGGCAAAAGGCACCATTAATACAACAAATAAGCAACCTACAGATTGGGAAAAAAATCTTCACTACTCATAATTAGTTGAAAATATATAAAAACTCAAGAAGTAAATTTACAAAAAATCCAAACAACTCAATTAAAAAATGGGGTACAGAGCTAAATAGAGAACTCACAACAGAAGAATCTTGGATGGTCAAGAAGCACTTAATGAAAAGTTCAAAGTCTTTAATCATCAGGTAAATGCAAATCAAAATAACCTTGATATTTCACTGCACACCAATCAGAATGGTTAAGATCGGAATGTCAAGTAAAATCACATGCTAGTAATGGTGTGGAGAAAGAGAAACACTTCTCCACTGCTGGTGGGATTGCAAACTGGTGCAATCCCTGTGGAAATCAACCTGGAAGTTCCTCAGAAAACTGGAAATTGTTCTACCTGAAGACTCAGCTGTACAATTCTTGGGCATATACCCATAAGATGCCTTACCTTATCACAAGGACATATGCTCCACCATGTTCATAATAGCCTTACTTGTAATAGTTTGAAGCTGGAAACAATACAGATGTCCCTCAGCTGAAGAATGGATATAGAAAATGTGGATCATTACACAATTCAGCTATTCAACTGAATAAAAATACTATTCAGTTATTAAAAATGAGGATATCACTGGGCCGTGGTGGTGCACGCCTTTAATCCCAGCACTTGGGAGGCAAAGACAAGTGGATTTCTGAGTTCAAGGTCAGCCTTTTCTACAGAGTGAGTTCCAGGACAGCCAGGTCTATACAGAGAAACCCTGTCTCAAAACAAACAAACAAACAAACAAACAGAAAAATGAGGACATCATGAATTTTGCTGACAAATGGATAGAACTAAATAAAATCATCCTGAATGAGGTAACTAAAAGGACATAATTTTGTTCTCAGTGACTGGTGGATATTAGCCAAAATGTTCAAAATCCCTAGGATACATCCCAAGAAACAAATAGAAAGGGCCAAGTAAAGATGTTTTGATTCCAATTAGAAGGGGGGAGGACATAATCACAGGTTCAGAGGGAAGGAGGGATCTGGGTGGAAGAGGGGAAGGGAAGGGGAAAAGGGGAACAGGATCAAGTATGGTGGGGGTGGGGGGGGTGAGGGTGAGAGATAAATTAGAGAAGCCCAGAGGGCCAAGATAATGAAGGGAGATAAGTGTATGTTTGTGGGATTTGAGGGGGGAGCCTCTAGAAATTACTAGAGACCCAGGAGATAAGAGACTCTAAGGACTCAATAGGGGTGGCCCTAGCTAAAATGCCCGAAACTGGTGAGAGGGAACTCAAAGAACCCACCTCCATTAGATAGGCAAGGCCTCAAGAAGAGCGGCAGCGTTAATAACCCACAGTCAAAATTTCTGACCCAGAACTGTTCCTGTCTAAAAGAACTTCAGGGACAAAAGTGGAGAAGAGACTAAAGGAAAGACAGTCCAATGACCAGTCCAATGTGAGGTCCACCTCATGGAAGGATACCAAGACCTGACAGTATTACTGATACTATGACGTGCTTATGAGATCCTGGCAAGGCTGTCCCTTGAAAGGTCCTACCAGGAGCTGACTGAGAGAGATGCAGATACTTATACCCAACCATTGAACTGAAGTCAGAGACCCCTATAGCTGAATTAGGAAAAGTATTGAAGAAGCCGAAGGGGAGAGCGACCCCATAGGAAGACAAAAAGTCTCAACTTACTTAGACCCCAGGGATCTTCCAGAGACTGAGCCACCAACCAGGAGCATACATGGGTCAGTTTGATGCCCTTCGCCCAAATATAGCAGAAGTCTGCCTGTCAGGCCTTAGTGGGAGAAGATGCCCCTAATCCTAGAAAAACCTGAGGGCCCAGGGAAGGAGGATAGCTGCTGGGTGCTGGATCATCCTCTCAAAGGCAAAATGGAGGAAATATGGGATGACGAACTGTGGGAGGGAGTGACCAAGACAAGGGGCAATGATAGGAATGTGCATAAATAAAATAATAAAAATTAAAAAGAAAAAGAAGATATGAAAAGTTGTGTGATGTTCAGAGTGTTCAGAAAGTAGTTCCTGCTCTGACACACTTGAGAAAGTGAAGAAAGAAAATGAATATCAAGTGGTAAATCAAAATCTAATAGAAGGGTCATTTACAAAATGAAAATTCAAAACTGTTCTGAAAAAAAGAGAAAGAAAACTGTCCAAAGTTTAGTAAATTTTTGATGAAAAATGACAAATACCAGGGAAGAATGTACCAGACACTCTATTTGCAAGATTGCTCTCCATAGTTGCAAACAATGCAAGTGGGTAAGTGAAGATGGACAGTCAACTTGAGTTCATATTACCTCATTCCACTGTAGTAAACTTGGCTCAACCCAGAGAACACAGATTGACAATAGATCATTGCAATAACATGAGGTTTATTGATCCATGTATGTGAGGTTGCCCATCCTCACAGAGGGGATCAACCTCGAACTAAGAAGGCACACATCTTTTATACTTTACAGAGGGCAGATTTCTGCAGCAAGGCTAGCTGGCTTATTCTGGTTGGTAGAACACAGGGCAAAGGATCTCATCAGGCATTAGTTGGCTTGCTCAGGGGGCTATTCTTGGCTTAGCCAGCCAACTTCCCTATCTAGCTCTGTACCTGGCCTTGAAAAGTCTCTGGGAAAGGGCTGAGTAACTGGGTGGTAGGGGGGATTGTCATCAGCAAGGTCAAGGTGACAGTTTGTGGTCTTTTTTGAAATTCACCACAGGGAGGGGTTGGGGGCTATTCCAAGAATTGCTAATCTTGTTTTTGTGGATCTTCACGTCACTGTGACCACCAGTTACTTTTGTTTTGCCTTTACTTAGCTTAGTCAGAATGTCCTGGTCATTCTGTCTCAACATTCTGATCATCAAAACTTTGTTTTAACAGCATGCCCTTCGCTATCTCTGGAAGACAGCTTCTTCGTGCTCAGAAAACACTTAGCGAAATGGCTGAAGCTGCTGCTTGCTAAGGTAAAACTTTGTTTCCACACTGCTTGCTACTTACAAGAGCTCCCCCTTACTTTACTGTGTAACTTTATTTCTACATTCCCAGATCTCTGTTTTTCACTTTATTACTTCACCACACACTGCTTATTTTACACTGAGTATTTTGAAGAGAAAACTTTATAAAAGTAATTGTCATGTCAGAGGCTTACTGATGAATAAGTTCAGCTCTTTCTGAACTCTGGCTAAATGGTTCAAGTCAGCTCTTCTGGCCCATATTTCTCTTCTAGCTTGGTCTCAAACTAATTATGGCAATCTGTTTTAATCTTATGGCTCCTTCTCAATCTCTGCCTCATTCTCTCTTCACCTACATATAATGTATGCATAAATAATGAGAAAGTGATTATACAGCTTCTGTATCTGTAAAACTGTGCCACTAAATCTGTTCTCTCTCTCTTCTCTCTCTCTCTCTCTCTCTCTCTCTCTCTCTCTCTCTCTCTCTCTCTCTCTCTCTCTCTCTCTCCACTCCTCCTCCTCCTCTGTTATCTGTCTTTCCTGTCTGTTAACTTGAGAGTTGTGTGCATTCTACCTACTCATTCTGTCAAACCTTTCTCTGATATGTTGCTTTGTCTGC
>JADRCD010123092.1:0-38965 GCA_019843815.1 Montemys delectorum
TAAGAGAGAGAGTGAGTGACAGAGAGAGGAAGAGAGACAGAGAGAGACAGAGACAGAAACAGAAAGGAAGAGAGACAGAAACAGACCGGGGGGGGGGGGGGGGGGGGGGGGGGGGGGGGGGGGAGTCCTTTCTTAGGAGAAAGGGTCAAAGTGCCTCAGAAAGGAACAGACGTTCCTGGACTTTGCTTCACTGTTTTGTTTTTATTTTTTCCCCTTGGAGGAGGTTGTTTACTTGAAGGAGAAAAAAGAGGTAGAAGTTATGGCTGACAGAGGCCTTCCATCCCTGCCTAGTGGGTTTCAATTCCTACTTTGCTGGGTTTGATGCCTCCTGATGGCATAAATCCAGAAGTCATTGAGAGAAGGAAAAAACAGACTGGCAGCTCTCATAGTGAAAGGGCAAGATCGGCAAGGCAGATCAATGGCCCTTGTTGGACATAACTCGTCTTCCTCCTTCCTTTTGTGTGTTATGCAGCCTCCTTGAGCCCCACGTTGGCGCCAGCTGTCAGTCCCACTCTGGTCCCCCTCCCTTAATGGCATGATGGCCTGCAATCAGACCAGTGGCCTGAGAGGGAAAATGGTGTGGGAATGGCCGAGGGTGATAGAGACCTCAAGAGATGAGGGAATACAAAAAGAAATACATCTGGGAAGACAGGCTTTCAGGGAGCTCATCTAATGAACGGGAATAAAGGCTTTTTAAGCCTTTGAGAGTAGGTAGGGGTCTTCAGGGAGAATATATATATCATTGGTTGGGGCTGAGGTGCTGGGAATGCCTCATTTGCCTGAAGAGGAATTCCAAGTGCTGCTGGACATGACCTTATAAGGGTAAAGCAAGCTGAACCTGGCTATCAGGCTACATGGCTTCCTCTGGTGGGACAAAGGTGGAGACACAGGTCTATATTCGCCAGCACATGCAGGCCCAATGGGGGTAATAGTCCTGTCCAGCTCAGGATGAGATTTCCAGGGTTCGGGTATGCCTCAACCCCACTCTTGCTCCAGGCCTACTCCACCAGCCTCACATGCCTGTATGACAGAGAGAGAGGCAGAGACTAAGACAAAGACAGAGGGACAGAGAAAGAGACACAAGGACAGAGAGAGACAGAGACCCAGAACAGGAACACAACCCTGAAGTGTAAGGATGAAGGTCCAAGGATTTAGGAGCCAGTTGTTTTTTCCTCCACTCTATTCAGGCAGGGTCTCTCCTGTTGTTTTGCATACACCAGGCTTTCTGTCCCTCAAGCATGCTTCCACTCCACCTGTACCCACCTCTGCTAGGGCCTCCGAGATTACAGATGCATGCCACTGTTTCTGGTATCTTTTTAAATGTACGTTCTGGGAATTGTTCTGGCTTGTGCTACAAGCACCTTTGCCTGCTAGGAAAATTCCCCAGGCTTATTCATAGTTTAATTTTTAGTGATAGTGTTTGTCAGAAAAATATGAGTTCTTCCTGCAACTATAGCAAAAATGAATTAAGACAAACAAAAAAAAATGTAAGGTAAGGTAAAGACTGAAATCCTTTAAGTATTAGAGAAAGTACACATGCATGCATCATTTTAATCCTTCAAAAACTGAGGTTTAGACAAAAGTATACCATGAGCACTCCACCCACGTGGAGTCACACATTTGATTCCAATCAACCTCAGTCATACAAATAAATCTCCCAAGCAAAGTAATTCAATTATTCTGTGAAACTTGGACCAGGAGCATTTTTTTTTTTTTTTTTTTTGCCTTTGAATATATGAATCGAAAGTGGTTTAGAATCAGAATCACACCACACCTTACATTATAGCCCCCTAACTTTACATTTTAATCTTTTTTGCTCTGTGTTTTCCTTATAGAACCCTCCTCAGTGAGACTACCAAAAAGTGTCAGGTCCAAGGCAGTGCCGTCTTTGCTTCAGGATGTCCCGGAAGCATAGAGCTGGTGGCCTTTAATTCAAACTTGTTTCTGCAAAACTTAATGTCATCCAAAATACCTAAGTGCAGAAAAAACAAATAGATCTGATTCTTTCCAATCAAGATCAACACACACACAGACACACACACATTCATACACACTCACACACACACTCACCCATTTTATACAATACTTAGGATCCAATTCTTTTCCTTTTCCTTTTTTTTTTTTTTTTTTTTTTTTTTTTTTTTTTTTTTTGTAGTGCTTGAAATAAAGAGAAGTCAGTGGGGCTCTCTTGTCTCTGAGGTGTTGGGCTTGAGCTCTTGGTGGGTTAGTCGCTTCCTCTTTACCATCACAGGTGTCACAGGAGTTGCCTTGGCTCCACAGGTGGCTACCAAGTTCAGATCAGAGTGGTAATAGTTCTTACGGGTCATGTGCCTGATATTGCTGAGTGTTGCCCAGGCATTCTTGTTGATGATGGTGCTCAGAAGGGAAATGACTGGTTTTCTCTGACCGGATCTAGACTTCAGAACCAATTCAACTCCTTTCCTGTGAGCTGTGGGCTCTACTCCCACAGTCATTTGGTGAAGAGGTCTATTGTAGGGGAAGGAGTTACAGACTTTTCAGATGATAGGACTCCATGCTGTACATCTGCATATTCCTCTTGATCAGGAAACCGGAGCAGTTCCTTACCTTCATCCTTTGCAGATGCTTTGGACATGCCTTGACTCCTGTCACTGTGGTGCCTGGAGCCCAGTTCCTCTTTATCTTTACTTTTGAATACATTCTCAGCTGTGAAATTATATTTCTATCCCAAATATGAGCCAGCAAGGAGAGAAGTCTTCACCTAGTGTGACATGACTTACAAAATCACTCAATGCAAGAGATACTCAATTGGACTGGACAGATGACTCAGTCATTAGGAGTGCCTCTTGCTCTTAGAGACACTCCTGCTTTGGTTTCAGCACCGATACCCTCTAGCTCACAACAATCTGCAAATCTAATTCCAGTGGCTCTCACACCCTCTGCCCTCTGTAAGCCCCTGCACACAGACACACATATGTACACATACGCACACGTACATGTGCACACACACATGCACACACACATCCACACTCGTACACATACATATGCACACACGCACAAGCATGTACATGTGTGCACACACGCGCACACACACGTGCACACACACAGTGCATGTACACACACATGCACACACACGTACATGCACACACACATATACATTTTAAAAAACCTTTATGAAAAATAACTATTTTTATTGACATAACAGGTAATATGTCTACCTCCTAGCAAAGATTAGGTACTCAAGTATGTATGGAAAGCAGAAATGATGAATAGCTTGAGTGGATACGTGTGTGAAGAATGAAGTGTGAAAAGGTGGTAAAAGACAGGGAAAGACAGATAGGAAGTCATCAGTCAGGAAATGGGACAGCAGACAAGGTGAAAAAAAAAACCTAAGAGCTAGAAATCAGAGAGCAGCGTCTGTGCCTAGTTTTGGTAATTTAAAAGACATTTTATATCAACTCCATCAACAGCAGGAGAACATTTCAAGTCAGAATTTCCAAATAATACTTTGAAATGAGACTGTAAGTCAGTTCCTTCATTCTACCTTAAAGGAATCAGCACACACTTAGAAGCAGAATTCTTGGCTAGCTGGTGAAACTCGGAAGAAAAGTTTAATCATGTTTTTAAAAAACACATTTGTTTTCAATATATCTGTGCGTGCTGTGAGCCCCCTGATGTGGGTGCTGGGAATTTAACGATGTCCTCTGGAAGAACAACGTGTTACCCTTAACCAGTGAGCCATCTTCAGCCCAGGATTTCAATCTTAAAGGGCAGTTTCAAAATGATTATGTTACTTCCGTGGATTGCCTAGCTCTGTCGGCTTACATACAGAGACTTTCCTGAAAAGCACTAACCAATTGAATGGCCAGATTTTTCCTCTAAAAGCTTCAATATAATCCATTTAAAAAATAAGCATAATTATGTGATATCAAAGTGGCTGGTAGGGTGAAAGCCAGCTGTGCGTGGGTGGTTAGATAGTAAATGGTTATTTTATATTTCCTCTTTCGAGAGCATTAGAGAACTTTGGTTTAAGCAGATGCCCTAGGGAGCAGTCCAGTAAAGGTCCACAAAGGAAAAGGAATTCAGAATCTGTGAAATCTGTCTTCAGTCATTATTTCTGCATTTGCCTCAATGGCTGAGGCTGTCCCAGCGTTCGCTTGGTTTAGATGTACGTTTATCTTGTCAGTGTACAGAAACGTAAACCATTCACCTTTTCAAAAACTAAAGGTCACACTAAATGGCTTGAGGAGTTTAAGAGCACTCAAATGTCTCAAGATCTTTGAAATACTAGCTTTAGAATAATTGCATATAGCAAGACTAGAAACACTTGAGAAAGGGAAAACACAAAAGTGAGAATAACATATTCAATTAAGTTTTATGTGACTCAGTGAGTAGTTAATTAAGTAACCTTTATCTTTACTGTTTAGCACACACTCTTAACAGGGAAGCAGAAGAGTGCTGAATTTGTAGAATCTCTCATGTCAGTGTATTTTCCAAAATGTAATGTATGAAGTGGCTGATAATAACGTTGTGCTTAAGTGATATATCGGGTCCCTCTATTTATAATTTATTTTTATTTTTATGAGGCTTAGGTTTTAGGGCCCTGGTTGATATGACTGAAGAGTAAAATGAGCCTTGTGAATGCAACTCGTTGTGTCTTTGCTTACCAAGAGGAGGAGACAGGGCTCCACCCCAGTGGCTAGTCGTGCTGTTGTCATACCTCAAAAAAATGTGTTTGCCACATTGAGAGAGTTTTAATGATCAGAAAGGCATACATTTTACAAAATATATCAGATTGATCAAATTGAAAATCCATTTCTGGAGCTGGGTGGTGGTGGCGCACACCTTTAATCCCAGCACTTGGGAGGCAGATGCAGGGGGGATTTCTGAGTTCGAGGCCAGCCTGGTCTACGGAGTGAGTTCCAGGACAGCCAGGGCTATTCAGAGAAACCCTGTCTCAAAAAATATCAAAAAAAATCCATTTCTGTTTACTGAAATATAGGGATACATTAATTATTATTTTGGTATTTGAAAACACAAAAGCACTGGACTATTGGACTAGATACCTCCTCTTGTCCACAGCATCAGACTTAAAGATATATTTGAATTTGTAGATTTTTCACCTTCTGAATACAAACCAGAAGGAAAGAACAAGACATTGACTAGCAGGTTCTTTTTTCCACTTCTCAAAACAAACAAACAAAAAGAACAAACAAAGAGAAAATGGGACAACACTGACAAACAACAGATTGTTCCTTGGAGTCTGTAAACACAACTGTGTATGCTCTGACTATAAGACAGACTCTTTACCATATTCATGATACATAGAAAACTGTAAGGCAAAAATGAGAAAGGAACACATGTGCACATATCCACAAGCACATCTGTGTAAACACACGACCCAGAATAAGAGTCGCATGTGTAGCCCTGCCCTCCATTTATTGACACAATTGCAGCTATTGATACTTTTGTGTTTGCCCCTCAAGTTGGCTGTGTTAAAAAAATTACTTGGTCCTGTGAAGGTTTGTGCCCCAGTGTAGGGGAATGCCAGGGCCAGGAAGTGGGAGAGGGTGGGTTGTTGAGCAGGGGAAGGGGCGGGAGGGAACAGGGTTTGTTTTTTTGGTTTTGGTTTTGATTTTCTTTTTGATATTTTTTTCAGAGGGGTAACCAGGAGAGGAGATGTCATTTGAAACGTAAATAAAGAAAATATCTAATAAAATAAATAAATAAATAAAATATTACTATGGTGCTCAGTTTGGCAACATGTATCCTACAACTGAAATAGCACAGAGATTAGCATGGCCTCTGCAATGATGCTATGCATATTCATGAAACACTTCTTATCGTGCACCAGCTCGGACAAAGGCTGCCTGAAACCAGAGACAACTGTAACGTGGAAAGGTCTTCCTGAGGCCATTGCATTTTGCAGTAGGTCGTAGACAGCCGATGACCCTTCCTCACAACCTCCTGGCATCTCTACACCATCACAGAAATGTCAATAATAACCTCTCTGACCATTTCTGTATTGCTTGTTATTACCAAGAACATATGTTAGTGCATTAGAATTCCAACAAAAACATAATGTGTGTACTTGGTTTCTTTAAAAAAAAAAACTATAAGGAGATTAAAAATTGAACACAGCTTAATATGCCAACACCTAACTTACATTTGGACATACTATTCAAATGAGGTTTCCTAAATTAATGGGTGTGTGTGTGTGTGTGTGTGTGTGTGTGTGTGTGTGTGTGTGAATACTTAGCTTTCAAATTGGTATGCCCTGCAAACTATATGTATGCTTCAGAAATAGAAGTAGATTTGAATCCTCGCTTATAATGATTGTGACCTGAGCAATTTTACATCAAATTCATCTTTCACCCAAAGAAGTTATTGTTCTGACCTCAAACAGTTGTCTGAGATTAAGTGAGGTCAGAATCAATTAACCTACTACCTGCTGGTTTGCTATAGGTTTTGTACACTATTTGTCTTCTTCTTCCTCCTGTCCTTATTATAGAAAGCATTATATTGTCATCGTTATAAGAGAGCAGGAGAAAGAGCAACAGGAGGAATGGAAGGGGAAGGAGGAAGAGAGAGGAGAAAGGAGAGGGAGAGGAATATGGATGGTTTGGAGATGTATTTCAATGGAATAGTATGTGTCTAGCAGGCCTGAGGGTCTGCAACGGGCCCGAGGGTCTGCAGCGGGCCTGAGGGTCTGCAGCGGGCATGAGGATTTGGGTTTGATTTCAGCACTGAAGAAATGGTGCATTTTATTTTCAGAGCATATAATATCTACAGCTCTGTTAGAAACATAATTCTCATGATAGCCCTGAGTAGATATTATTCCAAATTTGAAGATAACGAAACAGACGTAAAGAAAGGAATTATCTTACTCAAGGATCAATCAACTCTTCGTTATAGAATCTGGTTCCAAATCCTCAATCTGCATTTGTATCTGAGAGTATCTGGTACCAATTTTAAAAACTAGAAAGTTCCATAAGTCTTCCAAAAGTGTCCTGTTTTGCTGTGGACAGAAAAATAAAGTAAAGTAGGGAATTCATCATGGGAGTTGGAGAACGCTTGTGTTTAATCCCTGACCATTCTGTTAACCCCTGAAGCAGAGACGTTGGATAGCAGGTTGAAGGATGCCTTTCAGGTGGCCTTGGACACAGGAAACTTAGGAGAAGGATATGGCCCCCTTGAAGTTCCTAGGGAACTTCGAGTTGCTCAGCAGAGTCATAATTCAAGAACTCTAGAGATGGCTCTCTCAGAAAACGTTTGTAGTGATTTGTAGATTATTTGTAAATGTGTGTCTTACACACCTATGGCTGTAGTTATTGGTTATCTTCTATTAGAAAATATAGGCGGCTTCCTTCACGACAGTTTCAAATGGTCATTCAGAAAGTAATATGACCATCAGAGCACTTCTTAGAATTGAACTTCAAATTTATAGATAAAACATTACAGATATACACTCTATTAGGGTAATGCAATACATTGACATAGACGTATATTATATAATGTTTAAATTAAGTTAAATCAACCTGTATCCCTCAAACATCTGTTATTTCTGTATTGAAAACTTTCAAAATCTTTTCCTGCAGCTCTTTGAACTGTGCAATATGTTATCACCATCTGTAGCCACCAAGCCCTACAATGGCACCCCAGAACATCTTGCTCCTGTCCAACTGTGACACACTTGCCACAGACGAACCTTTCTTCATGCTGCTCTCCCTGACTCTTCTCAATCTCTGTGAGATCAACATTTTCAGATTCTACCTCCGAGTGAGATCATGTGGTACCTGGTTCCGCAAATGGCTTATTGTCTTGGTGTTTTACAAATGTCAGAATTTCACCATTTTGTGTGGCTGAATAATATCCTAGCGTATATATGTACCACATCTTCTTGATGTACCCACTGAGGGACTTAGCCTTTGTATTTTAGAACAGCTTTAGGTTTGTGAAATGTCCTGAACAGGAAATTTAGGTTTCGATACGTTTTGTCTTACCACACCCGCCTCCCACTACCCAACCCCTGTCACTAACATCTTACACTCAGAGGTGAATTTGTTACAGTTAATGAGTCAATACTAACGTGATATCAGCAAAGACCGATCATTTACTTCAGATTGCCCTCTTTGTGTTATTTGGTTTTAGTGTATTTTAACACCTGGCTGTGTCATGTGTACATTACAATGTACCCTGAATAGTTCCACTGCCTTAACAAGTTCTATGTCTCCTTCAGCCCTTCTTTCCCAACTGTGTCACTGTCTCTTTGGACCTACCTTTTCGAGAATGCCACATAGTTGGGGTCCTATATAGTACAAAGCACCCCCTCTTCTGTTTGCTCCTTCTAGTTAATAACAAACACTCAAGGATTTCCTCTGTCCTCTCATGATTTGATAGCTCTCTTCTTTTCATCTCAGCATAATGTCCAAGTCTGTGAATACAGCCATGGGTATTTTTAATCCAATCTCCTATTACACTATATTCTGGATTCCTTCCAGTTTTGCACAATTACATTTAAGTTGCAAACTGTGTACAAGTTTTGTAGATATAGCTTTTCAACTCATTTAGATAAATGTTTACGACCATAGAGACTAGATCACATGATAAGATTCTATGGAGTTTTGTGAGAAATGTCTATCCTGCTTCCCACAGTGGCTGTACTTCACCATACCCTGGAGTACTGGGAGTTCCTATTGCTCTGCATCTCCCCCAATGTTTGCTCTTGTCAGTGGTTTGTATTTTAGTGGTTTGTAAATGCAGTGTCACCAAAGGCAAACATTAAACTTGAGTTTTGCCATCTTTACAAGAGAGGACCCCTTAAAACTAGACTCCACTAGCAGAAAATGTTCTTTGTAGATTACTTTCCACAGGCTCAGGATCGTGACCTTGGGGTCAATAATGAAAGCAGATCAGACGAACAGCATCCTGAGCATTGTGGAGACGTGTTGACTGCATCAATGCCCTGCTCGCTCGGCGAGACGGTGCTCACGCCCCTCGCAGTAGGTCAGGGTGCCTGTGGAGTGCTGAGCAGGGCAGTCTGAGACACATGGTACACAGTGGAGTTAGACGTTTATCCGTATGCTCAGGTGCGCACCTACTACCTCAGTCAAACGTGTCCAGGGAACTGAGCAAGAGGAAGTACCAAACCTGTCAAGTAACTGGACACGTGCTATGGTAAGCAGATTCCATTTTTATGTCTCCATGATGCTAAACAAAGTGCCCCTCTTCTCAGATACAAACACAGGAACGATTTCACTAGTGCTCTACCGTTAGGAGTGAAGAGTATTCAGATCGCCATTTATAAAAGGCTTAGCATATTGACAGACATACGATGACTGTTTAATATTGAATCAGCTCCCGGGTGGGGAGTGGGAAGTCAGGGAGGTCTTGGCTGAAAGGCATAGAACTGATGTTTGAAGTGAAGGGACCTTTGAGCGAACTGACTAGATCCCCTGGGGACCCACACAAAGTAAAACAGGAGAGAGTCATGGCTATATATGAAAAGACCAGGAAGAAGATGAATACTACACTGCAAAAGGACAGCACAAGAGGGGAATGAAGAGAGACAGAGAGACACAGCATTTTGCAATGGTTCTGGCAGATACTAAAGCCAAAGCCTGAGGACTCATTGGCTCCCTTATCCAGATTTGTTTCAACTGTGTTCTCTCTCTCTCTCTCTTTCTCTCTCTCTCTCTCTCTCTCTCTCTCTCTCTCTCTCTCTCTCTCTCTCTCTCTCCCTTCCTCCTCCTTCCCTCTGTCTCTCCCTCCCTCCCTCCCAATCTTTCTCCCTCTCTCCCTCTCTCCCTTCCCCCTTACTCTCATCTTTTATTCCTGAAGAAAGCAACCCCCCCTTCATGGAGTTGGTCATTAGTAAGATTATGTGGTGTTAATGAGTTCCTTCAGTTTCTCCATCTGTGACTTTGCTTTGCACCTGTCCCTGCAGTACCTGGGAATCTTAACTGCAGTGCATGGAGGGAAATGGTCACATGTGCTCATTATTCTAAGGGAACTTGGCAGACTTGGGTCTAGTTGTAGCAGGGTCAGGAGAGCTATAATGCTGTGAGACCACCCATTCAAAACTAAAAGCAAGATTTTGGCAAATAGAAACGGTGGAAGAAAGAAACTATTATTCAACTTCAACTTAAAATGAACTACTTTGCATACTACTAGAAAAAGTTAATTTTCAAATATTACTCCTTTAGTTCTTATATAGAAACAAGTAGATTCTTTTTACAGAGTAACCTCAACTAGCTATTGATACTCAATAAACTGAAATGATTTTATTTAAAAATATATAACATACAAATAAACACTAACATAACCTATATTTTCATTCTCACATCAAATTTTTTATTTATTGTACACTCTCTCCTCTAGTGGTTTTTGTTTTCTATTTAAAATCGTTTTCAGAAGGGGGACATTTGAAATGTAAATAAGTAAAATAACCAATAAAAATAAATTAATAAAATAAAAGCATTTTCAGGTTGTTAGACATTTTATAAATAGATTCCCTGGTACCTGGAATTTTAAGACATCTGTCTCTTTAAATTAAACTTAAATTTCTATGTTTCTAAAATAATGGTTGATTCCATGTCATGAATACATTTTTAGTGTCTTATAAAAAGTTGAGATAGTCTACCAAAATCATGAGTCACTATTTTCTTGGATTTTTTTTTTTGAGGAAAATACATCTTTATATTTTAGAGCAAGGTGAATTTCTCATTTTAAACTGTTTGTTTTTTAGAATGTCCAAAAGCTCTGCGAACATGAGGCTCTAGGTTCAAACACAAATCAACAGGAAATCAAGTAGAGGTTGGGGGTAAAGAGGCAAGAAGAGAAAGAAGGGAAGAAGAAAGGGAACCCACCCTATGGGAAAAGGCGGCAGCCTGGTGTTGAAGGCGGCAGCCTGGCATATAAGTAGTGTGTTGTAGTAAGCCGCGAAGTACAATAAGTGTAAGCATCACTTTGACATCATCAATAATATCCGATCAACTTACTTTCTTTCTTTTTCTTTTTTTCTGGTAGGTACAGTGAACTTTATTGATGGTATTCAAGAGAGTAGAGAGGGCTCCCTAGGCCTCTCCTATTATTATGGGGGTCTGAGATGGAAATTGTGAATGAGATGCTCAGAGTTGGGATAGGAACTCCTCAGCAACTGAGGGCCTCTCTCTTGCTCTCAGTGTCCTTGCTGGGGTGGGTGGTCCAGGGTTTCTTACTCCTTGGAGGCCATGTAGCCCATAAGGTCCACCACCCTGTTGCTGTAGTCATATTCATTGTCATACCAGGAAATGAGCTTTACAAAGTTGTCATTGAGAGCAATGCCAGCCCCAGCATCAAAGGTGGAAGAGTGGGAGTTGCCGTTGAAGTTGCAGGAGACAACCTGGTCCTCAGGGTAGCCCAGGATGCCCTTCAGTGGGCCCTCAGCGGCCTGCTTCACCACCTTCTCGATGTCATCATACTTGGCTGGTTTCTCCAGGTGGCATGTCAAATGCACAATGGATACACTGGGGGTAGGATCATGGAAGGCCATGCCAGTGAGCTTCCCATTGAGCTCTGGGATGAACTTGAGCACAGCCTTGGCAGCACCAGTGGATGCAGGGATGATGTTCTGGGCAGCCCCACGGCCATCACACCACAGTTTTCCAGAGGAGCCATCCACAGTCTTCTGAGTGATGGCATGGACCATGGTCATGAGCCCTTCCATAATACCAAAATTGTCGTGGATAACCCTGGCCAGGGGGGCTAAGCAGTTGGTGGTGCAGGATGCATTGCTGACAATCTTGAGTGAGTTGTCATATTTCTCATGGTTCACACCCATCACAAACATGGGGGCATCGGCAGAAGGGGCGTGGATGATGACCCTCTGGGCCCCACCCTTCAAGTGGGCTATGGCCTTCTCCATGGTGGTGAAGACATAGTCTTCACAACATACTCAGCACCGGCATCACCCCATTTGATGTTAGCGGGATCTCGCTCCTGGAAGATGGTGGTGGGCTTCCCACTGATAACAAGCTTCCCATTCTCAGCCTTGGCTGTGTCGTTGAATTTGCCATGGGTAGAGTCCTACTGGAACATGTAGACCATGCAGTTGAGGTCAGTGAAGGGGTCGTTGATAGCAGCAATCTCCACTTTGCCAAGTGGTGAGCAGAAGGCAGCCCTGGTAACCAGGCACCCAATACGACCAAATCCATTCACACTGACCTTCACCATTTTGTCTACGGGACAAGGCTGGTACTATACAAGAAGATATGGCTGTCTCTGGAACAGGGAAGAGCAGAGAACCCCAACAAACTTTCTTGGCTGCAGTTTTCAAAACTCTTTGATGGACATTATTCTTACCATGCCAGTGAAGATTAGACTGACAGTGTCACTTTCTGCCGGAGATATGAGGGACAACTATCACCACACTATTTCAAGGAATAACTGAGATGGCTTGTGTTCTACTCCCAGCACAGGAACCAGCAATTATTATTTTCGGTGTCACCATGTTACAAAGATACTGCATTGTCAGTTCCTCTACAGATTCCCTCAAATCTAGACTCTTAGAGATAAAACACACATCAACCCTAAGATGCTGTGTCAAATAAGATTCAGTCAGCTCTTGGAAACATGCAGAGATAGTTTGGGTTGTCTCAAGCACATTAATCTTATTATGACTCACTCTAGAAAAAAAAGGCATTCATAATTCAATAATGTGAGGATATTAGACATTATGTTACATATATAATAAAAAAAAATTCATCGGTTTCTCAAACTCCCAATCTCAGGAAAAAAAAAAAATCATGGTCAGTATTGCCAAAAAATGCCCACTTGAATAGTACTTTCTGTTCTAGACCATGGGAACTCCATCAAACCCGCATGACAAATCTGTGAAGCAGGTGCTATTATTGCTCACCCACTGCTTGATTGTACGGATCAGAAAATGGTAGATTATAATTAACCACAGGTAGATCATAACTGAAGGATCCAAGGTCCTTCAATTCTTGAAGAGACAAAACCCATCCTCTACTCCCTTAACCACTGCGCATGCTGTCTGTCATTCACATGGGAGGACCTCAGGGGAACTGACTCCATGCTCCACCTAAACATGGTTTTACACAAGAAAAGGGAGAGAGGGTTGAGGTGAGAAGCTTCTGGAGAAACATGAATGCTGTGGAGCTTATTCTAGTAGTTTCTGAGGGTGGAGAGTAGGTCCACCATGTCTGTTAATATTCCTGCCCAACTCCTATCTTCACGCCCTCCCCGCAGTTCAGTCAGACATGACCTTCACTGGGCTTCAGAAGTCCTACCAGTAAGCTTCCCCTGAAACTAGCAAACTCCCCTTTCCAGCTAAGGATAATTTTTGCCTATTCCTGAATTCCCTAGTCCCCTTTTCAATAAACATTCTGTCAATAAACCCTTGGGCAAGAATTTCCCTCATAGGTCTTTCAAGGAGACCCAGTCTAGAACAGAAGCTTCGGGGAATTCTCAGGAGCATAGGCAAGGTAGGAAGCCACATTCTTAGGGTGGTTAGTGTATATATACCTGTCACAAGCCCATGGGGAGGTCTGAAAACCAGTTCTGTTGGTGAGCTCATGGTCTTGCCAAGTAGATAGCCTGATTGACTCTGCCGAGTAAAGGACTGTCCATGAGAGCAGCTTAAGTCATCGATAGGTCATTAAAGTGAGGCTGGATAGGGAAGAAAAAACAGACAGTATGGACAAACATGAGCAAATAAGGGAACCTAACACTAGGGGTGGATAATATATGGCTTCTTTTTAAACTAGGCATCCAAACATATACAATGTATTATATATATTCTTGATTTAAACACACACACACACACAGAGAGAGAGAGAGAGAGAGAGAGAGAGAGAGAGAGAGAGAGAAAGAGAGAGAGAGAGAGACAGACAGACAGACAGACAGACAGACAGACAGACAGAGAGATTCTGTTATACTTCAGTATCTATGGGGATGGGGGCTGGTTCCAGGAACCATTGTCAGTACCAAAATTCTGCAGATATTCAAGGCCTTCATGTAAAATGGTATAGTTTTTGTATTTAATCTAAACATACTGTCTTATAAGTTATAACACCCAATACAATGTAAATAACTTATATAATATACTATTTAGGAAACAATGACAACAAAACATCTTTTCATGTTAGTATAGATGCAATTATCTTCAGACTGTGTCTAACCATTGGTTACTTGAATCCTTTGCCGCAAAGCTCCCAGAGCAGTGCTGGGGGATGGAGAGGTTGGGCATGAGGGAGTGGAGACACAACACAATGGAAAACATTAAATGTCTACAATGAAGGCCCTTCGCACAAAGTGAACTACTCCAGGATTATAGAGCAGTTTTTATTTCTCATTAAGCATATATTTGAAGTAGCAGCTAGCTGAGCAACACAACAATGCTAATTAATATTTTAATAGATCTAAATCCTTGGGCCAGTGAAGCTTTAATAGTAGTAAAGTATGCAATCATGCAGTGTCACTTCTTCCGGCTTCCTGACACAACAATAGGAAATGATTTCTGGGTGTGAGTTTGGATTTTTTTTTTTCCTATAGAACAGCAAGTGTTTTAAAAAAAATCGCCCGAAAGCCCACGGGTGAGTTATAAGTGTTCTATTGATAGATCAAGAATGAATTCAGAATTGGAAATCTTTGTTTAACTCTTTCCCAGTGGCTCTCTCTTTTATAAGAATGAGCTCCCATTTATGACTGAAGGCCCTTTTTAGACAGCCAAGCAAATGAGTGGCTAATGATTTGTAAATTTGTAATTGGAATAAATTTGAAAATTAACCCTGATACATTTCCCCTAGTTTATTACTGTGTCTAGTTGTTCTGACTCCAAATCAATCCTGGAACAGAGTTGAAATTTGAAATGTCCCATGCAAGCAAAGGCTAAAGAAAGTAGGCCATTGTTTAATCCCATAAAGTCTCCTTAGGAAGGTTGGAAGTCTCCACTCCAGTGAGACACAGGTATACAGCATCTCTGTTAACCTGGAGGAAAACCAAGGACCTGAGGGATCCCTTCCCATCATTACGACTCTTCTCCACACATCATCTCTGACAGAAAGAATGAGAGTCATGTTCTTCCAATGGAACTACAGGTCATGAGTATAACTCTGTGTTTCCCAATGCCTACACCACACATTTACTTCTAATGACTTCAAATTAGTTTTGACTGAATGATCTTAGTATTGGGTCAAACATATAGGTGAGAGGAAAAGTCATTAGATCTTGAAGATATCCTTATAAGAGTCTAGGACAGATGAATGGAAAATGATTGGATGGCTTGGTATTCACTAGAATTCATTTATTTGAAAAAATTTATGGAATTTTTATTGCAGATATTATTTTAGTGTCTGGGTGGTGATATACCATAAACTGAAAGGATTAAGCTCTGGCCTTGTGATCTTTATAGGTAGGAATTAAGGAAAACAGTGCATAATTAATCTGGAAAGAAAGTCTAAAGCAGCTGTTCTCAACCTGTGGGTCGTGACCCCTCTGGGGGATGAATGACCCTTTCAAAGGGGTCACATATCAGATCCTGCATATCAGGTATTTACATTATGATTCAATAATAGCAAACTTACAGTTATGTAGTAGCAACAAAAATAATTTTATGGTTGGGGTCACCACAACATGAGGAACTGTATTAAAGGGTCGGAGCATTGGGAAGGCTGAGGAGCACTACCCTAAATCTTTACAGAGTCCTTTCTAATACCATCTGATGTCCAACACAGGACTACTTTCTATAACTGGCATATCTTACACGAAAGCTAATTATTATATAGTCCATTCATCTCTCCAGATTCTGTATCTCATGTCTGACCACAAAAATGTCTTGAAAGGGTGGAGTCTTGGGTTTTGTTTTGTTTTTTTGTTTTGTTTTATAAGTTTTGGTTCCATATTGCCTGCCATTCTGCAAAGCCTATTATATTCAAACAAACCATCTCTACCTTTTGAACTTCATCTATGGTCAGAAGGTCACAGATTTGAACATTCTAAAATGTTCTTCCAAACACACTTTTTAGACTTCGAGTAGTCAATCTCTAGCATGCATTTCCATTATTATGGCTCCACTTGAAAATTTTCAGAGTCTGAGTAGCAAGGTAGGGTCAACAAGAGGGCAGGAGATGGCCTTACTGACCTGGCAGTGACCAGAACTAGGACACAGTCTCTGGGTTGTCCTTTAATTCAAAGATTCCAACAGCCCAACTGGGATGTATTTGACTAGTTAAAAGGCACTTACAATTAAAAATTAAAAAAAAAGGTGAAACAAAATTCAACTAGTTCTAGTTCACTTCTTTCTTGATCAAGAAACTACCATCAGTGGTTTCTTAAAGAAGAAATCCACCATAGTTGGGAACAACAGGTTCTCATCCATTGCTGTTCTGTCTGTTTAATATGTATGTTACAGAACCATGAGTACCAAAACAAATACTTCTAATACTCAATTACGTTAAGTAGCCCCATTTGAATTTTTTCTCTGAAATAAATCTAAATAAACATTGATAAACAGGACAAAGTATATTAGTAATGTGTTGTCTGAGCATGTGATTTGGGGAATTAAAATCACAGCCAAGAGAGCAAATAAATATTATAAGCTACACTGCTTCGTACTTGCCAAACTCTAAATCGTTAGCAAATCACTGGATGATTGCAGCCACAAAAGCACTATCTGTTTCCCTGGAAATTTGAAATTCACTTATGAGGCATAACGGAGGAGATGTGACTGCAGATACGTGATTTACAAGCAACTATTAAGATTGCATAGAATGAACAAAAGAGGTGTGTGCTAGATTCTTTCTGTATACAAACACAGTTGGTAAATTAATCAAATTTTCCTAAGATAGATTGGTCTAAGCCACATAGGGTCTATGCTTGAGTAAATGTCAAAGAGGATATGTAGGAAATAAGTGTGCAGTAATCCTACCCCAAAGAAAAGTAGGGGGTGCTGAGAGAAATGTAGGGGAAAGGGTATCTAAGTAAGAAAGGGGAACTACAACCCTGCTTCCTAGAATTAAATTGGGGTTTGAATTGGTTAGGAACTGGACAAGTGTAGGAGAAGCCGAGCTCAAAGAAGGAAGTTACTTCACTAAATATCATAGTCACACTCTCCAAAGAAGAATCCTTACCCTCGGGCTGAGGGTTGTGATCAACAGAAGTATGAAGTAAGCTAATAACTAGTCAGTGCTGAAGAAAGTAGAAAGGTCCTGGCATTCCCTTACACTGGGGCATAGAACCTTCACAGGACCAAGGGCCTCTCCTCCCACTGATGACCGGCTTAGCCATCCTCTGCTATACATATGCTGCTGGAGCCATGAGTCCCACCCCCCTACATGTGTACACTTTGGTTGGAGTTTTAGTCCCTGGGAACTCTGAGGGTACTAGTTAGTTCATATTGTTGTTCATCCTAAGGAGCTGCAAACCCTTCAGCTCCTTGGGTCCTTTCTCTAGCTCCTTCACTGGGGACCCTGTACTCAGTCCAATAGATAGCTGTGAGCCTCTACATCTGTATTGTCAGAGCCTCTCAGGAGACAGCTATATTAGGCTCCTGTCATCCAGCACTAGTTGGCATCCACAGTAGTGTCTAGATTTGATGATTGAATATGGGAAGGATTCCCAGGTGGATCCGGGGCCAGTAAGCAGGAGGGGGTGGAATGGTGAGCAGGGGGAGAGTGGAGGGAACAGGGGATTGTTTTAGTTTTGTTTTATTTTATTTTATTTTTCTTATTTTATTTTCCTTGTCTTATTTTTTTGGGGGGAGAGGAATCTGGGAAAGGAGATATTGTAAATAAGGAAGCATCTAGTAAAAAAAAATTAAGAAAAAGAAAGTAGAAAGGTGAGGGTTGCTACTAGGAGCAAGCAGGGAGGGGGAGAGATTTGCTACAGGGAAAAGAAGAAGAAAAGGGGGAGGGAGAGGAGAAATGGAAGGAGGGAAAGACTAGAAAGCTCCCATTCCAGATGTAAACATGAGAGGCCATCAGGTTTACCAAGGCATGCAAACATGATCTACTAATGTCATGTCTAACCATGTCCACCTTTCCATCTCCCCAGATGTCAGTATTTTATTCCTTCCAAAAGCCATCTTGTGTGGGTAGGGTAATGATGGTTGTGGTACTTTTGGTTTGGTTTGGTTTGGTTTGGTTTGGTTTGGTTTGGTTTGGTTTGGTTTGGTTTAGTTTGGTTGGGTTTTGTTGCAAGGTCGGTTCTCCATGAGAGGAAAGAAGAAAGCTGAATTCTGTAATTGGGTTAAATAGCTTTGACAGAGAGCTCACTAGGGGCAGATGGGTAGATGTACCTAGAGTTATAAACAGCTTAGATAACCAATGTCCACATTATGCATAAATCTTAAGGGAACCCCCACAGAGGGCACACCCACCTGTTGATGGCCTTGGGAGACTCTGTCTCTGAAAACACTTCATATTTCATGTGTCTCCTAATGTACAACTCTCATACTGCCCCCAAGCCTTCCCCCACCCCCACCCCCGTTTGTGATATGTGCATGTTTAAGAGTAAAGAACTCAGAATGCAGCTTGGGACCAAATTGAATGCAGCTTGGGACCAAATTGTAAATGATTTAAAGGTTCAAGTCAAGAATTAAATTTAATTTGACAGCAGAATTCCCTGTAACTTAAAAGGCCAGAAGGAAGGGTGGGAACTAAAGAATAAGAGTTGTGTCCAAGCTAAAATCCCATTTCACTCTAGCTCGGGACCTACTGGACATCCCATTAGGTCTCTCTTGCATACCTCAAACTTGACCTTGAAATTTCTTCCCCTCAAAATGTACTTACACCTTGTTTCCTACTTTGTTAGTGGACATCATTTCCTAGCCAGGAATCTAGGACACAGCCTGTCTTCATTTTCCCTTGGTGAACATAACCAGGCAGTGACAGCAATGTGTTCTCTCTCTCTGCAATTCGCCTTTCCTTTTATCACCACCACTACCTATTTCCTCAGGACACTCTTGGCCTTTCCCCAGCATCTCTGTCATGTGATGGGGTAGAGGCCGATGGGCTTGCCTGAGTTCGTGGCTTAGACCATTCATTCCTCACCAGTCATGTGCTTCTGCCCACTTCCAAGTCCACATCTGCCAAATGTGGGAAATGAAAGCACTTGGAAAGAATAAACAAGTAAGTGAGTATATTGTGGAAAAAAACAAGGAATGAAACCGAGTTTATCTAGATATGAATCTAGAAATAAGACTTCACAGAAGGATGACAGGAAAGTAATGGAAGCTATACATGATTTTTAAGTTTTCTCGGAAAAGATCAAAGCAAACAAGTTGATTAGTAATTATATTAAAACCATACTGTCCTCCCAGTCTGTGTCACTAGCCACATTTCAAGGATTCAGCAGCCATGTGTGGCTGGTAGCTCCCATTGCCAAATGGGGCAAGCCTAGAGAGTATGACAACGGACAGCAGCAATGTCAAAATCAGTGAGAGGACCGCTTCCGAAGGGTCCCTCAGGGAACGTATGCTGAGTTTAACATGGTCATAGAAAACTGCAGGAAACATAAGTGGTTCTGGGAGGAGAAAAACATAGTTATTTAAAGAAGAATTTGGGGACCATCCTTTATAAACAGTCATTAGGTCATTTTATTATAGCTCACTATAAGTAAATACTGAGCACCTACTATGTGTCTGGTGGTGCTTTATATGGTGGGACTCCCTGTGACTGCCCAGTGGCCAGCTCCCCTCCACAGCCTTCCACTTCTTCCAGTTACAACCCTCGTGCCCTACTTTGATTAAAGCTTCTCCAAACATTGTACTCCATACTCTCTCTTCTTATGTCTGCCACAGACAGACTATCATTACACAGTTGCTTATCTCTGAACTCACTGTGTTGGTCTAGTAACTAAGCCACGGAAGCCTTCTTCCATCCTCCATTCTAGGGAGGCAGAATGTCCCATAGATGATTCTTAGAGAATGACCCAGGTAATATGCAAGTTTCAGCTCCTAAAGTTAGCACAGCCAGAAAAATGAAAATTTCAACAACACTGGTTTTGGGGGGGTTGGTTGGTTGGTTGGTTGGTTGGTTTGTTTGTTTTGCTTTTTGTTTTGTTTTGTTATGTTTGTTAGCCCATCACCAATAGACACACTGCTTCTTGTTGCATATAAGCATGTGAGGCAGCAGACTTGAAATCATTTTTGACATAAATCGGGTAACCAGAAAGGTACAGTTCCCGCCCGCAGCTACTCTTCAGGTTCACTGGCGATGCGGCGGTCAAGGCGGCTGTGTTGGAAGACTTGCATATCTCCGAGAGGTTTTCAGTTAATTCATCTTCAAAGGAAGATGCTTTTATCACTGAGTAGTGAACAGGAAGAGATTAATTTTAAAGAGGAGCAAAACAGAACAGCCTAAAGAGCCCACTAATGACGCTGTTTTCCCCATTTCCTGGTCTTGATGCATTATGTGCCCATGAATGATGGGACAAATTGTGAGCTCTAGAAATGTACATTTTTCTAAAGGACATCCATTTCCTCGCCTTGCAAAGCAGAAATACAGGTGCAACAAGAAAGGCAACAGCCCCAGCTGCTCCCTAGCTGTCATTCCTTAAACAGAATTGGAGCCCAAACTCTGATTTGGAGGGAGTACAGAACTGGGCAGTGGACAGCCGTAGGTTTACTGACTTTGGCCCCAATTCTGAGAATGGTATACTCATGAAGGAACCTTAGCACACAAAGCTAGTGAGTAGGCCCTGCCTACAGCTTGTGGTGCTAATGTCCATGCAGAAGTAACCAAACTAGGAAACCTACACTAGATTAATATACTACAGGATCATTTGGGATATGATATAACATGTGTAAAAGCAAAAACCAGTTGCAAAAAAAAGTGAATTCTCCTGCATAGGTGTATGCATTCCCAGAAAGTTTAGCATGCTCTTTTTTTTTTTATAGTCATAAGATATTTTATTATAGAAAAGAGAGAAAAGAGGTCAGCCATGACCACATGGAGAGAGGGAGAAAGGAGAAGGAGAGGAGAAGAAGAGAGGGAAGGCAAGAGAGGAAGAAAGCAAGAGAGCAAGAGAGGGCAAGAGAGAAGGGAGAGCAAGAGGGGCATGTTCTTGTTTTTGTGTCTTAATATGCATAACATGAAGAAGCCACTCTTTTAGGAAAGGATTCTTAAATCATCTAGTAGGATGTAGGCGACTTTCTATTAGCTGTAACATACATTTACTCTTGTGTTCTACGCTTTTATGCTTTTAGAAGACAAGTTCTATGCCATCTACTAGAATAAATGACATGCTTCCCATGTCAGAGTTCCAGAAAGTACGTCGTAAGGATCTGTGAAGTTTAGGGTTAGGGAATGTTCTTTATCTATTTATCAAACTATACATCTTCCCAGATGCACTGCAAAACAAATGCTAAGAGAACATTCCATGGACATATCATATTATTACCTTTTTAAAAGTATTTTTTAAAAGTGTATTAAAAGTACTCCCAGCCATTTTGTATAACACAGATTACAGTGATGCAACTGGCTCCAGCATGCCTGCACTTGTGCCTTACACTGACTATTTATGCTATGTTTCCTGCCCTGTGCCTTACACTGACTATTCATGCTATGTCTCCTGCCCTTGTGCCTTACCCTGACTATTCATGCTATGTCTCCTGCCTACTGTCAGGACCGGGACACAGAAGCTGGATGAAAAGGGGAACAAAATACCAGAATTCATTCACTGCGTGCGAGCGACCGGAGATTTTATTTTCAAACATGGTGTTTTCAGACAAACAGCTGTTGGCTTGCCTTGCCATTGTTGAGAAGGAAGTGTTGCAGTGGATCCAAGTCTTTTTGCAAGATGTCTTGCCCCACTTCCAAATGCTTCCATGGGTCAATTTGCAGCAAGTTAAAGGGGGAAGACGTTTTGTGTGGAAAGGAGCGTGCTATCACGGGAACCCCTGCTGATCTGCAGTCTGCTGCCTCAGACAGAGGTGATAAAGAAACAAATTCAGAAATTGATGAAAGGCAGGCCAGGTATCTCCTAGGCCGCTCCACACCCCAAGAGCACTGGACACTTTCACTTGCCCTGTGCCGATCAGGAGCTAGATTTGTGGTTTCTGTCATGACAGGGGATTCTCTATGTCTCTGGTCTCATGCCTTTCCCAAGAATTCCTATATCATTCAGACCCTACTGTACCTTTAGTGTATTCCAGCCCTACAGAGAAATGCTGAGCCACACCAAATTACAGTGACTCAATGAACACTGTATTTATCTCCTTGCTGTGGGCCAGCAGCACCACCACCAAACTGCCATAAATGTCTCAAAAGAAAACATTTCTTTCCAGGCTGAAAAGACATAGGGTGCCTTGTGAAAATAGGCTGCTTGGGGACTTCTTGGCAGGCAGTAAGGAGGTGTGATGTGTCATGGGTGCATAGTAGGCCTGCAGAAGCATTGTCTGTACATGGGGGCTGTAGATAGCTAAGTACAGCAGAGCAAGTACTAAGAGCAGCCTGTGTTACCAGATGGGCCCACCAGGGAAAACTCAAACCACGTGATCTAACGATGAACACATTGAAAGTAGGCTTGATATAATGAATTTCTCTGGTTTTTTTTTTCCTTCTTTCTTTCCTTTTCTTTATTAGTTCCTTTTGGATATTTTTGTTTACTCATTCTTAGCTTGATGCTCATGAGCCTCATTTGAGTTCCCACTTAACGAAAATCAAGCTCTTCAAATTCCCTACATCTCTCGGACTATTTGCAGTGCTGTGGCTGCAGGTACAATCGCCAGCTGAGGGTGAAGGTCTGTTGCAAGGACTGCTTCCTCATTAAAATGTCCCCTCTTCAGGGTTCTCTGTGACAGAGCTGGCAGGCTCAGGCAGGAGCAATCCAAGTGCCTTTCACCTCATTTGTTTTCACTGCTTTGCTCTTGGCTTCCTCGGGAATTGTTTAATTGGGTTACCATTGTCTTTCTGACAGGAACCTATAAAGGGGGACACATTTCTAAAGCGGGTCTTCGTTGCCAGCCCTCAGTGGGCTGATTAGGCAAAGGCAGGTGCTTGACCAGCCTGACCCTTAGTATAAACACAAACAAGATTTGGGGCCAGCCACTTTAGCTGTACCTTGTTTCAAAGAATTCCAGAATGAGAAAATGAATGAGCTCTGCAAAAGACCTTCTCCTGAAGCAATCTCTTGAGACCTCTTCATTGAAGCTCATTGTTTAAAATGACATTTCTCTGCTGTTTCCCATTACACCCCATCCTCCACAGGGAGAACAAGCAAACCTCTTGAGAAAAGTGTGTTTACGTCTTTCCATAGGATTTCCCAACTGGGGGAGTTTAGGAAGCAGAGAACTACGTAGTCTTAATATCAGAGCGGCACAAAACAAACAGATCTGTTTATTCTGCCTTTAGCACGGAGATATTTGTTTTCTAGTCTCCAGGTTTTTTTCAGCGTACCCTAGGATGGATGCCTGGGTGCTTTATGGCTGAAATTGAAGCAAATCTTGGGGTTCTCTCTGACATCAGGCAGAACTTCAGAACAAGGTGCTGTTTAGGGCGAGTGCCGGCCGACCCGTGGATTCCAAGAGCTTCCGCTTGCCGTGCACAGTTCGTAAGCCCACTTGTTCCTGTGCTTTGTTCTCTTGGCTCGTGGGGTTTTGAATGTAGCACAGAATGTACCAGGGTAGGCTCTGCTGGAGGTGACCGAAAGGAAAGCTTGAGAAAACTGGCAGAGAGCTCTGCCCTGCTGGGAGGTAGGCAGAGCTGAAGGTGCTAAGGTCCTCGTACAGAAAAGAACATTCTTAGGCTAAGAGCTTGAAGCTGGGGCTTCATCGCTATGAGATTTCAAGAATGACTCTCCCTCAAGTGTGTCTATGAAATCGAGACCCATAATAATACAAGCTGGCAATACTGGACACTTATTATAAACCAGAAACTGTGCTAAACCCTCTGAGCACACTTTTATTCTGCACAACAGCCCCTAAGTGCTAAGTGCTTTAGTTACTGCACTCACAGACCAGGAGACTGGAGTGAAGTAAGGACCAATACAACCGAGGAGACAGCATATCATTCCAAGGAGCGTCATTCTCCTTAAAACGTCACAGCCATGAGGCCCCAGCCTCAAGCTGTTAGCCTCCTTCACTCAAAAGAATGTTCTTTCCTGTCCAAGGATCACAACACCTTCAGCTCTACCTTCTTCACAGCAATCCTAAAACACACTCCAAAATCTAAAACTCAGGCATTGAGTGACTGAGCAGAGTTGAGTAGAGGTCTCACGATCATGCCCAGGTTGGGAGCAGGGTTTGAGGTCCAGGGAAGGGTAGCAAAGGTTGAAACATTTCCATAGGACAGAGCCAGAGTGTGTTTTCAGCCAACTAACTACCAATTCTTTGTGCTTTAACTAAAAATTTATCTGCCTTTGCTTACCTTTCTTCCTTCTTCATTCTCAAAGAGCGGATAAATCTACCTCTTTCCTTTCCTGAATTTGTCTAAACTTCCAGTCCTTTCCTGAATTTATCTAAACTTCCAGTATTTCAAGCTTGCACACACTTCTGCCCTGACATCTTCATGGTGTCTGAGAACAACTGGCTCATTGTCATGTCTAAATCCCACTGTTTCTTTTTATGTGAGAGTAGAGGCTGTCGTAGGAGACTGAGTGAGCAACCTTTTTACACAGCCCGTTCGTCATTTGTCATTTGGTCCATTTCCACAAGCAAGTAGAGAAACATTCTTCCCCATGGTAAAAGAGGGAGGAACTGGGAGGAGCTGCCCGAATCAGCCAACCTCCTGACGTTTTTGCCTGCTTCTTCGGCCACTGGGAAGTTAGCACCGCCGCCTGCCACTCTGTCTCTGAAAACTAGAAGCAGATGTAGATTGAGTCCTCCATATCCTCAAGGGCCACGTAGCCAACAGTTATGAACAATGAGTTTCTGTTTTCTCCTTGACCCAACCATTTCATTGTATTTTCCAGATTATCGGGTATAACTGCTCTGACACAGTCTAAGAAGGTCATCCATGTCACAGTTCAGATCCCGTGCTATTCAACCAAACACAGGCTACATGCCTTGATCCTGACAAATTAGCTATAGCCTTAACGCATGAAGTATGCAGGTTTGGGTCTTAGAGTTGTCTTGTCTCTGAGTCTAGAGCTGAGGACAGGAACATACAAAGGCAGTGATTCCTGGAAGAAGTTTTATGTCGATCTGAATTTCCCCTGCAGCACAGTAATCGTTTCACCATGATAGTCTGATAGTCCTCCATAATATTTGCCTTCATGAGGCAGGCATTGGGTCACCTTTAAAACCTGTATAATAAGAATTTTCAGTAAGTGGTCTGTGCTATTCTTTGTTGACCAGACTCACCCAGGTGCTTCTCTATCTGAAAGAACTCACTGGGGCTTATGTCCAGAAAATTATAGGACATAAGACAACACATTTCCCAACTCTTAAAGCCAGATTCCCTTTGTGACGAGGGCCATGAATGGAGAAGAGTATCAATATTTAAAGTTACCAAAGAAATGGCTAATGATTGACTTAAAAGATCAGCACAAATGATTGAAAGTTTAAAAACAAACCAAAAAAACCCAGAAAATTAGAGACAATGTTACAACAACTGCCATTGAGGGCTGAGATGCAACACCTGGGCTGCTTCAATGCTAGTAGGTGGAGTTTATACTCATGAAGAGTATTAAGCCCAACGCCAACCCATCCTTCATGGAGCCATGTAGAGGTTCCTTGTGCTCTGACTTTGCTGCTCCTCAGAGAGATGCGCTGTAATGTCTAAATCAAAGAAGCCCTCTCCTTCACCAGCAGCTTTTGGTAGTGGGTTAAACACAACAGTCGGAAGCAAACTAAGCCAGTACAGTACTGGCTTAGGAGTGGAAACCCCATTTTGTTTATTTGTTTATTTGGTTTGGTTTGGTTTGGTTTTTGCAGGTAATAAATGAGAACGTAGATTTACTTCCAGTGTATGGCATTCACAGCAAGGAGAAAGGCTTGGCATTTGCAAATGTGAGAGAGAAACATGGGATCTATAAACCATGATGGTCTCCCCCGTCCCTTTTGCGCCTCTGTGCTGCTTATAGGCAACTTCATTAAAAAGCAAACGTGGAAGTTAACAGCAAGCAAAATTCCAACTGGGTTATTTTATTACATAATTAACAAGCTATAGTTCAGAAAGTCAGGAGGGAAGAATTCAAGCTTCCTGCTGAGATTTTTAACATTATCTGATATTACATATTTTCATATCTTTTCACGCTCACCCTGCTGCTACTACTATAACTTAGAATGCAAATAGAACTTTTATAACTGAGATGGGTCATTCTTTTAATACTATGAGCTGCACTTTGTCCTCTCCTGAGGTACTTCTCCTGTGATACAATAAAATAAACACTCACGGGACGTCAGAACAATACCAGGAAACATTAACAAGTAAATTTTGTAAATTGTATCAATTCCAGCATCACATTCTGCAAAGTTATGACTAATCTCAGGAAGTGTATCGTTTACTAACTTTACTAATTAGACACAAAATACTCATCATGCCACCAATGAAGAATACCTCTTCGAAGACATTGTTTGGAATCAGTTATCCTGTGCTCCTAAGGTCCTTGGCTGAGGACAAGTCTCTCTTCCCCTGAGCTGTACTGACTAGGTACCAAATGTGTAGGGAATTTTATTACTGTATGCTAAGCATACTTAAAGTGAGAATCTTAGGTGCTGAAGATAAAGCTTAGGAGACAAAGGCGCACGGATGCCTTACAGAGCACCTGAGGTCAGTCCCCAGCACCCAGGTCAGCTAGCACACATCTATCTGTACCTTCCCCTCTAGCGGTTCCCACATCTCTGACCTCTGTGAGCACCTTCAGGCTCATGCATATATTTATGTAATTAAAATTAATTATTTAAATTAGAACCTAAAAGTATTTATTATAGAGCCATATGAACATTATTATCTAATTATCAAGGAGTTAATAATATCAATTAATTTTTAATGAATAAACTTTATTTTCATAAGGTAAAGTTTGAACTATTTGGTCAAAGAAAAACTTACTTTTCCCTGACTATTTTTGTCACTAGTAACCTGTATTAATTTAGTTGTAACACACAGAATATGAAGCTGGGTTCAGCCAAAATCTCTTAGTGTCAAATAAGGGAAGTTTGACATTTAATTTTTTTTTGAGGCTTTTTTTTAAATTGGATATTTTGTTTATATTTCAAATGTTATTCCCTTTCCAGGCTTCCCCCATCCCATCCCCCTTACCCTGCTTCTATGAGGGTGCTCCCCCAACCACCCACCCACTCCTACTTCACCACCCTAGCATTCCTCTGCACTGGGGCACCAAGCCTTCACAGGACCAAGGCCTCCCCTCACATTGATGCTAGATAAGGTCCCTTCAGCTTCTTCAGTTCTTCCCCTAACTCCTCCATTGGAGTCCCTGTGCTCAGTCTGATGGTTGGCTGCAAGCATCCCCATCTGTAATGGTCAGGATCTGGCAAAGCCCCCCAGGAGACAGCTGTATTAGGCTCCTATCAGCAAGCACTTCTTGGCATCAGTAATAGTGTCTAGGTTTGCTGTCTGCATGTGGGATGGATCCCCAGGTGGGGCAGTCTCTGGATGGCCTTTCTTTAATCTCTGTTCCACTCTTTGGGAACAATTCTGGGTTAAAATTTTGGAGATGGGTGGGTGGCCCCATCCCTCAACCAGGGGCCATGCCTAACCTCCAGATATGGTCTTGACAGGTTCTCCCTCCTCTTTGTGGAGTATTTCAGCTAATGTCATCCCTGTGGGGTCCTGGGAGGCTCCTGCTTTCCTGGCATCTGGGACCTTCTGGTTGCTACCCCCAGTTCCCCATCCCTCATTGCTACACACTTCTGTTCAATTTCCTGACCCTCTGTACATCTCCTCCATCCCCTCCTATACTAATTCCTCCCCCTCTTTTTCCCTTCCCCCTCCTCTCTCCCTCCCAAGTCCCTCCCATTCTCTACTTCCTTTGATTATATTGTTCTCCCTTCCAAGTATCCACCCTTTGGTCCTCCTTCCTCTTGAGCTTCATGTGGTCTGTGGGTATTCCACACTGTTTGCCTAATATCCACTTATCAGTGAGTATATGCCACGTGTGTTCTTTTGTGACTGAGCTACCTCACTCAGGATGATATTTTCTAGATCCATCTACTTGCCTGAGAATTTCATGAAGTCATTGTTTTTAATAGCTGAATAGTAGTCCATTGTGTAAATGTACCACACTTTCTGTATCCATTCCTCTGTTGAGGGACATCTGGGTTGTGTCTAGCTTCTGGCTATTATAAATAAGGCTGCTATGAACATAGTGGAGCATGTGTCCTTATTACATGTTGGAGCATCTTTTGGGTATATGCCCAGGAGTGGTATAGCTGGATCCTCAGGTAGTACTATGTTCAATTTTCTGAGGAACTACCAAACTGATTTGCAGAGTGGTTGTACCAGTTTCCAATCCCACCAGCAATGGAGGAGTTTTCCTCCTTCTCCACATTCTTGCCAACATCTGCTGTCACCTGAGATTTTGATCTTAGCCGTTCTGACTGGTGTGAGGTGGAATCTCAGGGTCATTTTGATTTGCATTTCCCTAATGACTAAGAATGTTGAACATTTCTTTAGGTGGTTCTCAGCCATTTGTTTCCTCAGTTGAAAATTCTCTGTTTAGCTATGTTCCTCATTTTTTGATAGTGTTATTTGTTTCTCTGGAGTATCCAGACTGTTATTCTATGTCTTTTAATTGAGGAATTGCATCCATTGATGTTAAGAGATATTAAGGAATAGTGATTGTTGCTTCCTCTTATTTTTGTTGTTAGAGGTGGCATTATGTTTGTGTGGCTATCTTCTTTTGGGTTTGTTGAAAGATTATTTTCTTGCTTTTCCTAGGGTGTAGTTTCCCTCCTTGTGTTGGATTTTTCCATCTGTTATCCTTTGAAGGGCTGGATTTGTGGAAACATATTGTATAGGTTTGGCTTTGTCAAGGAACATCTTTGTTTCTCCATCTATGGTAATTGAGAGTTTTGCTGGGTATAGTAGCCTGGGCTGGCATTTGTGTTCTTGTAGGGTCTGTATGACATCTGCCCAGGATCTTCTAGCTTTCATAGTCTCTGGTGAGAAGTCCGGTGTAATTCTGATAGGCCTGCCTTTATATGTTACTTGACCTTTTTCTTTATTGCTTTTAATATTCTTTCTTTGTTTAGTGCATTTGGTGTTTTGATTATTATGTGATAGGAGGAATTTCTTTTCTGGTCCAGTCTATTTGGAGTTCTGAAGACTTCTTGTATGTTCATGGGCATCTCTTTCTTAAGTTAGAAAAGTTTTCATCTATAATTTTGTTGAAGATATTTGCTGGCCCTTTAAGTTGGGAATCTTCACTCTCTTCTACCTATTATCCTTAGGTTTGTTCTTCTCATTGTGTTCTGCATTTCCTGGATATTTTGGGTTAGGAGCTTTTTGCATTTTACATTTTCTTTGACTGGTGTATTAATGTTTTCTATTGTATCTTCTGCCCCTGAGATTCTCTCTTCTATCTCTTGTATTCTGCTGGTGATGCTTGCATCTATGATTCCTGATCTGTTTCCTAGGTTTCTGATCTCCAGAGTTGCCTCCCTTTGTGATTTCTTTATTGTTTCTATTTCCATTTTTAGATCCTAGATGGTTTTGTTCAATTCCTTCACTGGTTTGGTTGTGTTTTCCTGTAGTTCTTTAAGGGGTTTTTGTGTTTCCTCTTTAAGAGCTTCTGGCTGTTTACCTGTGTTCTCCTGTATTTCTTTGAGGGTGTTACTTATGTTCTTCCTAAAGTCCCCTGCTATCATCAAGGGGTTTTGACTTTAAATCAGAGTCCCATTTTTCTGGTATGGTGGAGTATCCAGGGCTTGATGTGGTAGGAGAACTGGTTTCTGATGATGCCAAGTAGCCTTGGTTTCTGCTGCTTATGTTCTTGTGCTTGTCTTTTGCCATCTGCTTATCTCTGCTGTTAGCTGGTCTTGGTGTCTCTGACTGTGGTCCTGACCCTCCTGTAAGCCTGTGTACTCCTGGGAGAGCTGTGGCACAGGGTCCAAGGTGACTTGTTTCAGAGGTTCAGTCCATTGCTATCATGGCAGGAAGCAGGGCAGTGTGCAGGCAGACATGGTGCTAGGGGAGCTGAGAGTTCTATATCTTGATCCTAAAGAAGCCAGGGGAGACGCTCTGATTTTGCCTTATGTCTATGATGTCACATGAAGTTCAGGTCACCTGTTCATTGAACATCGCTTTTTATTTCATTTGTGCCCTCCTGTAAATTCGGAAGTTGAACTCTGAAGGTTTGAGAGTATTCTGGATTGATTTTGTAGTTCTTTAGAACCAGGTAAGCCAGTGGGAAATGTCAAAGTACACATGGATCTGCCTGCGTTTCATTTCCTTGGTGCTGGAAAAAAAAATCTTCCTTTCGAAATGTTTAAATCATTTCCTTGGGAATTTGAACCTTCACCCAAGTTTTATTTTCACTTCAGTATCAGTTTCAGCACAGTTTTCAAACTATGCTGCCATAGTGCTTCTGAATTGGAGTGCACATGCCCATCGTCAGGTGGGCAAATTTTACAACATGGATGGGGGAGAACACCTTTGCCTTCAAGTATCTGTATTAAGGTTTTGTTTTTCTTGTTGACTGACCAGTCACATAAATGCTTCAGGGGTGGGCTTTCTGCTTAAACACCTGCAAGCAAAACCAGTCCTCTGAGTAGCAAAGCCAGCTCAACACCTGACTGTCAAAATTGCTGGCATTTAGTCTTTGAAAGGGAGCAGCCTGCTTCTGTTGTATAGTCATTCTGAGTTTGAGAAGGGAGTTACCAGCCATTGCTCTCTCTAATTAGCAGTTATTAGCATCTAAAGAAAGTCCAAAGGAAACAGGCCAAGTGTGATGTGCCTTACACCTTCCATCCAGCTCCTGACGTGTCCTATTAGCAAGTGTCTCAAATAGCCACCAGACCGCTTGCACGTGTTCCCCCACGTGAAGCTGGTAATCAGGAAGGCTAATCAAAAGTGCATTGAATCAGCAGGAAGTAAAATAAAGGCATTCATACACCAAATGGGAGTTTTCTTTTCTTAAAAGTAAATGAAATAAAATGAAAATTCTCACACATCTCAATGATCCCACTGGGCAAAGTCAGCTTGTTGTGAACCTTCATATATGACCCTGTGTCTGACCCCAGAGGAAGGTTTAGTAATGGCATCTCATTGGGCTAGCCTGGGAAAAGTTCTGAGACCAGTACCTTGGGCCTGATAGAGTAGCCTGGCAAGGGCTTTCTGTTTTAGAAAGGGGATGTGTGGGGATGCTTCTCCTGTTTGTCATGAGCTGCTACTCCAGTCCTGGTTGGAAGGACAACTCCTTCAGCTGATACCTGTGAAACAATTTGTTTTGTAGCCAAGGGCATCATAGGCCTAGGTGATTCTAACACATGAGAGGATTGAAGAGCCTTCTCTGGGGGAGGGAGTGGATATCAGGAACTCCATGATTTGCAAAAGCCTGAGCACTAAGTCTCTGTCTGCCCTTAGATCTGAAGGTTCTCCTTTCAAAAGTATTCTAGAAAAATATAAAATTCCTTTCTCCACTTCAGATCCTACTTGTGAATAATCCTCCATAGCTGGTTAAGGATATTTCAAGGAGACTGTTGATCTTGTCACAACATAATGGAATGTGAGGAAATTTAAGTTTCAGCAGAAGAAATGACTTACAATTAAAATCTGGAGATTAAATATATTCATAAATACAGAGATTTTTTTTTTAAAACAAGTTCCCTAAAGTATTTTTAATTTTTAAAATTAACACTTTGCCCAGATATCTCAGGGAACTGTGCTATTTGTATTTATACACTCCTGAAATGAAATCTACAGTCTGTAGAGTTTTGTTTTGTTTTGTTTTGTTTTTGTTTTTGTTTTTGTTTTGTTTTTTTGCTGTAGAATATGCATGTGTGCACTTACGTGTTTTAATTCCTATGTTAAAAAATGAAAACTGTGTCTCCCTTCCAAAAAAAATTATAAAACAAACACCTTTCCTTACATTTATTCAAAGAGTAGCTCACAAAACAGAATCATGAGGCAGCAGGTCGGGCAACTCTCAGATCTGAGTCAGAACCACCACTGGTGTCTTTGCCATAGCCAACAGGGTTAGGAAAACACCAGGCTGATCTCCTCTTCACAGGGGCTGAGGCACAGAGAAAGGGATCCCACCTGAAAAGCCCCATTTAAGTCACAACTCCATTGCTCAGAGAGATGAGGCCTTGGGCAACTTAGTGAACGTCTGAGTGCCATAATTTCCTATGAAGGGAAGAAGAAACCCTTGACCCTGTGAGTGCGTAGGGGAAATTCAGTTTGTATTTTACCGTAAAAGCACAGGCACAGACATAGAGCAAGTTTCAGTCACTTGTGGAATACGAGCAGTAGTTCCTCTGTTTAACATTTCCAATCTTTCTATTTCTTAATTTTTATCTTCTTCAGATTTTTTCATTTTCTCTCTGTCTCTGTGTGTGTGTGTGTGTGTGTGTGTGTGTGTGTGTGTGTGTGTCTGTGGCCTGCCATGGAGGTGTGGTTGATGTGCTCAGTGAGATTCCACTGGAGAGAACTAACTACATGTTCTTTATATTGTGTTTATTATATCTTAAGTATAGATTTATTATATCTTAAGTATATATGCCTTTTTGAATTAGTGAAAAATAGCAGTGTTTTGAGAACAAAAGACACACAATCTCTTCACCTTTTCTTAAAATTATACAGGGCAAAAAGTAAAACAAAGCAAATAAGAAGGGACATTGTGACAAGGAACTAAATGTATTTGTCCATAGGAGTTTTTTTTTGGGGGGGGGGGGAAGTTGACCTCCCTCCTGCTGTGTGCTCTACTCTAGAGCCACCCAGCCTCCCTCTCTCCCCTGGAAGTTTGCTTACAAATGCTCAGCATTGCCTGTAAGTGCTTAGGAGAAAAGGAAAAAAAACCCTCAGGCACAAAACTGCATATGAACATGAAAACCAGAGTAGAGAAAAGAGGTTCTGACAGGTTTTTGTTTCAGTGTAAAAATCTCACTGTGGTCACTTCTGGAAAGTCTTACAGCAACCTAGAAAAGTTCCTTTCCCAATCATATTTTAGAAAGCAAAGAAGAGCTCCCATTTCTGCATTCGCTGTAGAAATTAAATTATAAGATGTTGTCTTAGTCAGGGTTTCTATTCCTGCACAAACATCAGGACCAAGAAGCAAGCTGGGGAGGAAAGGGTTTATTCAGCTTACTTCCACATGGCTGTTGCTCACCAGAGGAAGTCAGGACTGGAACTCAAGCAGGTCAGGAAGCAGGAGCTGACACAGAGGCCATGGAGAGATGTTCCTTACTGGCTTGCTGAGCCTGCTCTCTTATAGAACCCAAGACTTCCAGCCCAGGGATGGCACCACCCGCAAGGGGCCCTACCCCCTTGATCACTAATTGAGAAAATGCCCCACAGTTGGATCTCATGGAGGCACTTCCCCAACTGAAGCTCCGTTCTCTGTGATAACTGCAGCCTGTGTCAAGTTGGCACACAAAACCAGCCAGCACAGATGTAATTATGAGGTTAAAGCTTTTCCAAATTTATTTCTCTTATTTCTTCTTCTCATTTTTTTTTGAGGTGGAATCTTGCTATTCATTTCATTCTGAGCTCAAGCTCATGCCTGTTAGCATCACCGAGTGCCTGCACCTGTAAATAGGCAAGACCACAGATCTGTTACCATGGCAATGCCCCCCCCCATTCCCAAGAACCCCTAGGGCTACCCAGTTTCACCTGGGCAGTACATACGTCATCACGAAGATATAAAGGAGAAACCTTCCTCTCTCCGCCCCTTTTTGCTCTCTCTCCCCCTCTCTCTTTCCGAGCTACTGCCCCCTCTCCTTCTCTTAATTAAACCTCTTACATGGAACTGTTTGGTCCCAGAGTGTGGTGCTTTCTGACGAGAACATATCGGCCGTTCCTAACAATGCCCTCCTGACCAGGAATGCCAGCATTACAAGCATAGACCCCAATCTATGTGGAACACATTCTCTGCATACTTGGAAACTTTGAATTACTAGCTAAATTCTATTTTTTCCATCTCCCCTTTCTATGAGATGTAACTCTTGTTGTTGATACACAGCTCTTATCCACCATTTGTGACAGATGAGTATGAGTGTCACCCTGTCATAAGACAGCACTACACAAACTGACCTAGAATACTACTACATTGCTGAGACTTGAGAAAGGGTTATACGGAAGAGGCAGTCTCAGAGGCAGCAAGCTGCACAGGCATGCACAGGCAGAGATGAGAACTACAAACAGCAAGTTAGTGGGTGCTGGAGTGCAGAGGGATTAGAACTGGAGTTGGGGGGAGGGGAGGGGCTGAGTCTAGGCCTTCGTAGGTCACCTGAGCTCAGCAGACAGTGAGCATGAACCTTTACTTAAGGGTCAGATAGAAGGGCAGAACCTCTAAAAAGTCTAGAGTGAAGGTTTTAAATGGATTCTGGCTAGAGACATAGCTCCCACGGTCAAGTGTACAGTTAGAATTTTTTTTTTCCTACTCAGACTTACCCTTCTTATCATTACATGGAACTGTGTATTAAATGATAACCAAAGAACCATAAAATATGGTCATGAAAGAGTGTTAAAGTGTATGCCAGTTTTATATAATAAAAAAATCTGATGGTAAATAGAATTTCTCTTCTACAAGTTTGAATAATGGGTGGGGAGTCCGCAAGAGATGGCATATAAAATTTGCCAGAATAGAGTCGGATATCTACCTACGTCACAGTTTTCTTTTGGCCTTCAAAATCCTGTTGACAATTTTTTCCCCATAGATATTGATCACTGACACAATGTATGGCAATCATGAACCAATAAAAGAATCTCATAAAGAGAATCTCATAAAAGACTCTCAGGGTTAAGAAGTATAAAGACAGATTAAAAACAGGCTGTAATCTGACACTTGAAGCTCTATTTGTGCAGAATTCCACAGATGAAGCCTCTCCCGCACAGTCCCTCCACCACACCCTCACTGGTGCTTCCCTGTCATCCTGGCTGTTAAAAGAGGCACTAAAATCTCTCATAGATGGTTGGAATGAACTTCTCTCATCCTGTTTTTGATCATGAAATCAAGATGTTGGACACACAAAAATGCATGATTGTAATTTTCATCCTTCTGTTTACTACAAAATATTCCTTATTACTAGTAATTCTCTTTGTTTTAACGTCTTGTCTGCTTCCTACTATTAGTTTTCTTGTGGGTTTTTTTTTTTTTAATCTTTGAACTTACAACTTAATCTGTCTTAACATGAAAAATAAGCAGCATATAATTGGATCGCCTTTTATTTCATCTTTATAGTACTGGCCTTCTCACTGACATATTCAGCTCATCTACATTTACTATAATTAGTGAGGTGTGGGAACAGACCTACTGCTTTGCTATCCTTTCTGTTTCCCATTAATTTTTCAGTGCTTTCTTTCCTCCACTCTTGTGCTCTTATATTTTGACTCCTCTGCTTAATTGTTAGCTCTACAACTTGGCACTTGGTATTGGTGCTTAGTGTGTAGCCTTCATGATGATATTTGCACACAGCCATAATAATCCACAGTGACTGCTGTAATGGCGTGTATAGCGTAAGAACCTCCACATAGTAGAGGTTCACTTTCTACGGCCTCACGTTTCCTACCATATATCCCTGTACCCTTAAAGTCTATCTATTCGGAATTTTTATATTTATATGGTATTTATATTATAGTCATGACTTTGACTACTTTCATAGTTTCTACATTTTTCTCTTCAGCTAGAGGATGTTTGATTTATTCTGCTTTGAGTTGCATGCCTTCTTGAATCTTTTCTTTCTTTGTTTTAAGATTTTATTTATTTATTTCATATATATATATATATATATATATATATATATATATATATATGACGAGTACACTGTAGCTGTCTTCAGACACTCCAGAAAAGGGCATCAGATCCTGTTACAAATGGTTGTAAGCCACCATGTGGTTCCTGGGAATTGAACTCAGGAACTTTGGAAGAGGAATCAGTGCTCTTAATTGCTAAGTCATCCCTCCAGCCCCATCTTTTCTTTTTTTAAGCCAACATTTAGGGGCATTCTTTCTCTCCTTGACTGCTAGAAAGTCACCATCATGTACTAGATTAGTTTATATTTCTTACAGACCATTGAGGTTCTGTTCATTCACTAGAGTCATTTCTCATTCATTATGACAATACTTAATGCATTGAACTGCAACGAAGTCCTTTTGTACTCTTTTTCATAGACCATCAACTTGAGTTCAATCTCCATTCACTCTTAGGTATATAATCTAGAAATTTTTCTCTGTGGAAGTTATTCTCTTATATGATTGTATTGTGGATTTTTTGTTTTGTTGTTTGTTTTGTTTTTCAAGAAAGCAGAGTTTTATTCTGGCAAGAAATTAAAATATTGAAAGTTTACACACTCTGTCAGATTTGGTAACTGCTGACTTTTAACTTTCTCCAACGAGGTGTTTTTTTCTGTCTGAGGACCTCAGCACCTTCAGCTCTGATGACTAGTTATTATATATAGGGATATAATGAGGCCACTGATATTCTTCTACTCCATCATAAGGAATAGCTACCAAGTGCTGGTCTTTGCACAGTGTGGAACAGGGATTAGCCTGTATATATGTCAAAATTGTCATTGGTCCATAAGACTGAGGGTATTAAAGGACCCTAAGTTATTGTCAGGGATACCATTTATGGAATTCGAGGGTAGGAAAAACTTCATGACATAATTTGACAAAGTTCTTCTACTGTGATTGACAGGCTTTGAGCTACAAAAGCCTTTGCTGACTGAGCAGATCCCTTCCTATATGTGATTTTAATCATATGTATTTATACATTGGTGTATACAATAGTAAACAGATGTTCTTTCCTAAAAGTTCACTTAAAGGGCACGGTTTGCTTTGCTGTATATTCATACAAAACTGCCTCAGGCATATCGGTCCTCCTCCTCTCTTACCTGGATGTGTTGCCAATACCTTTGACTAGAAACTGTTCAAGCCTGATGATTGTGAAGGGGAGGAGAGACGTACTTCATTCCTCAGAGTTGGGTTGCTGTAGTTAGGAGTCCTACATTTTGAGGTGAACTGTGTTTGTATGCATAGTACATGCAGGAAAGAGCCTCAGGCTGCCAAGTATATTAACAGAAGAGCAGTGTATGCATAGCTCATAAACCATTTAAAGTTCCTGATAGCTAAACTATTCCTTATGATTGGCACCCTTAAGGGAGGAGAGAGGCTGAGTGGCATGGTGACCTCTTAGAGAAGGCAAGCAGCTTTCACATCAGTCAATGAGTTGCTAAGGATGGGTAGCAACAGTAACTTGATTTTATTGTTTTTTTTTCTATCTTTTGTGCCCAGAATTCAGGCTTTCCGATCTGTATCTTACATTCTAGGATTCCACAATAATCCTGACATATGGGAATTATGTGAGAAATGTCCCAGCACACTAACAACTTCCAGGTACACTGTTTGCAACAACAGTTTACATATTTGACCAAAGTTCAACAAATTCATGCTTGAGCGCCTTCAGACTTCCTGGGTAAATTCCATGTTGTCCCTGTAGTTGATTTACATCCAGCTTCTCAGGGAGACATGAACACCTCATACATTCCTTCCCCTTTGACCTATTGCCTCTGATCTATACAAGTCCAGCTTTGCTCCTCTCTCTACCTCAGTTTTTGTTTGTTTGTTTGTTTGTTTGGGGGGTTTGTTTTTTGTTTTGTTTTGTTTTGTTTGTAACAGTAGGGATTGAAGCCAGGGCCCTACATAAGCAGGTCAAGTCCAGTGCCAGAGGCATCTCCAACTCTTTGCTGATCTTTCTTATTGTTCAAAAAGTTACTGTGCTAAAATAAGGTCCACCACTTTACAAATTTTACTTGATCATATTTAATTTTCATTCCTCATAGTCCATGACCAGGCTAAGCATTTTGATTTTGTTATTTAAGTTACATGGCCAGAGTGTAAGCAGCACTTCAATGTTTTAAAAAAAAAAATGTTATAAAGGATCATTAGAACTTAGTCTGTGACTGATGGGGTAGAAGAATATCAGCGGCCTCATTATATCCCTATATATAATAACTAGTCATCAAGAGTATAGGTAGAAATGCCAGTATGACATTTGTCTGAAAAATGCAAAACGTTTCAATCAAAAGACATAGATGGACATGCAATTTATTATCTCCCTGTGTGGTGGTTGGTACATGATTTCTCTTTGAATCATCTTCCTGTAAAAAAAAGCTGAGCAATGTTCCTAAACTTTATTTAGTTTTGATTTCCCTAAAGAACAGTTTTTTGTTCTGAGGGCCCTCTCATTCTTCAAATTTACATATTTTCTATTTGAAGTACTCCCCAAATTTTTCACTATGTGAAATGATTCTTCACTTCTTGTTCCCCAGTTCCTGCCAAGAACCATCGTGTGTACTGTTTGGTAATTGCCACTGTTAAGCCCTCTAAAGGGCCTTTGTTCAAGGGTTAGATTTACTGATTCTAGTTTCTGTTGTTCTGGTAGCAGTGAAAAGGCAAATGATGAGCAGGCTTTCAATAATCAGGCCTTTATCAGTGCCAACACTACCCTGGACTAGCTGCACCCTCAGCCACTGTGGCATGCAACTATAGAAACTCAAAGGAATTGAATAATGACAGGAACTGCAGAGTTTTAAAAAAACACCCATTGTACCCCCCTGTCCTCTGGCATGGCCACCCTGGGAGGACAAACTAGGTCATTTGAATGCCTGCTTGTACTTGACTCCATCTGGTCAGGAAGACCTCTGTCCTCTTTAGGCTTCACACAAGTGTTTCTTTGATGCCATAACCAGTGGGGCTGTCAACATGATTCCCTAGGCAAGTTTGGGCTACTTATTCCTGTGGTTTATAGCTATCTGATTGTCAGTTTCCTCACCTTAGGAAGCTCTGCTGTGCTATCCTGATAGTATATGTCATACTGCTGTGTGTGTGTGTGTGTGTGTGTGTGTGTGTGTGTGTGTGTGTGT
>JADRCD010123096.1:5399-44792 GCA_019843815.1 Montemys delectorum
GACAGCTCTGGGGACTTGGTTCTTTCCTCTGTTACACAGGCTCAAGGGGATCAACCAGAAAGGGCCAGGCTTTTCCATAAGCACTTTTACCTACTGAACCATCTCAACAGCCCGAGCTCCTCCTCCTCCTACTCTTCTTCCTCCTCCTCTTCCTCCTCTTCCTCTTCTTCTTCCTTCCCCTAACAGTATTTCATTGTGAATCCTAGGTTAGCCAGATCCATGTTCCTCTCTCCTTTGACTTCCAAATGCTGGCATTGCCAGAGTGGGCAATCCAGGCCAGCTGAGCTCCATTTACAGAAAGCACTTTGCATTATCTCTTGCAACAAAGCCACAATTCTCTTCCTTCCTCTTCTCTCTCAATGTAATATATGTCTCTGTTCTCATTGTATCTCTCATTGTCCATGGCTTTTATCAGGTGAAGGGGTGTGTCTGTCTAGTCCCAAAGAATCCACATCTCCAAGCACTGGGCAGGCCAGAGACTCGTAATGGCTGGGTGAGGGGTGGGCTGAGCTGAGCTCTGCTAACTTACTCTAGCCAAGTATACACTGGCTTCAAAGTGCCAGTGCTAAAACTGACCCCAGCCAAGGTCAGTCAGTTGTAAAAAGCCTGACTTACAATTCAGAAGGCCAGAGGTGTACTGTCAAGCCCAAGATAACCTGTGCAGGGTCCATTGAGGTCCTTTGACTTTATTTTTGTGGCATGTGAACTACATGTCAGGTTTTATATTTTTTTTTTTTTTGGTTTCTCTGTATAGCCCTGGCTGTCCTGGAACTCACTCTGTAGACCAGGCTGGCCTCGAACTCAGAATTCTGCCTGCCTCTGCCTCCCAAGTGCTGGGATTAAAGGTGTGCGTCACCACCACCTGGCATATTTTTATTTCTTTATACAGTATGTGTATGCACATGTATGTCCTCATGGGTGGCAGTTAGAGGACAACTTGCAGGAGAAGTCAGTGGGTCCATGGACTTGAACTTGGGTTATCAGGTTTGGCAGCAAACACCTTTACCCCCTGAGCCAGCTCTCTGGCCCTGTTGGTTTTGCTATTGTTTTAAGTCCTGAACTTACTAGTCAACTGTGGTAATGCACAACTGTAACCCTAAGACTTGGAAGGCCAAGACCGAAAGATTGCCATGAGCTCAAGGCCAGCCTGGGCTACTTAATACTAGGCTAGACAGGACTACATGAACAGGACTGTCACGAACAAAACAAAAAAAACTCACAATCCTGAAGTTGGTATGGGGTGAAGGACTTAGGTATGTGGATGTCACTCCTCAGTGGACAGTAGCCAGAGCTGGTACAGAAGAGAGAACTGAGGGATCGGCCACCTCTGAGTCGTTCTCTGAGGTCAGTAGGCTTGTTCAGCCTTGTGCCCATGGTACTCTGTCTTCAGGGAGCCCCAGACTGAAACTGCTAAGAATGGAGACCAAGGGGCTGTTGTCCTCCGGGTATCCATGCAAGTGCATGGCTTTCCAACACTTGCTACAGATCCTCGGTCCTTAGGACCCAGGTGCCATCCATCCCCTGTCTCCCTGGTAAAGACCCAGGAAGGCTTTCACAGTTGTGATGTCATCTAGAGCCAGCCTTAAGTCAATTGATCCCCTGGTTGAACGTTGCTCCTGTTGGTTCCAGGTCGGGCTGGTGTACATGTTTAACCTCATCGTGGGCACAGGCGCGCTCACCATGCCCAAGGCCTTTGCCACTGCCGGGTGGCTTGTCAGCCTCATCCTGCTGGTGTTTGTAGGCTTCATGAGGTAAGAGCGCTGTGGGGTTAGGGGGCAGGCGGGGGTTGGGGGGGAGACGCCACTTTAGGGCTGGGGACAGAACTGGGAGAAGTCCACCCAGGGAGCCTGAATGTCTCTTAATTAACAGGAGAGCTCTTTAGGGGTAGGAAGATTGCTGTTTCCATACACGTAGGTAATGGCCCAGAGCAAGGACAGTGGATCCAAAGGTCACCAGGGCCTTTTGCTAACAGAGCAGTGGAGCAGCCCTAAGCACTTAAGCCAAGACACCAGACAAGCCCTTGGGGTATCTCATGAGGCAAGCTAGCCAGTCAGCTACTCCTGACAGACTCTCAGACTCCTTCCTCTGAGATTTGTTTTCTGGGTTTTTGGGTTTTTTTTTTTTTTTTTAAGATTTATTTATATTTTATGTATATGAGTCCATTGTAGCGGTCTTCAGACACATCAGAAAAGGGCATCGGATCCCATTACAGATGGTCGTGAGCCACCATGTGGTTGCTGGGAATTGAACTCAGGACCTCTGGAAGAACAGTCAGTGCTCTTAACCACTGAGCCATCTCTCCAGCACATCTGAGTTTTTATCTCTTTAACTATCCGTCCTTGCTCTCTGAGAAGACAACACCTAACCACTGAGAGGGCCGGCTAGTGAATCAATTTACAGTTTAGATTTGCTTAAAATAATTTACTACAGGCACAAATGTATACAGATATTCCCCATATATGCATATATGCATGTACATGTGCATGCACACATGCATACACGTATATAGAGCAATCTGTTTTTTAAGGACCTGCCTTGTGTCCACCCTACCCACCCAGGCCTTCACGAATACTGGATTTGTTGGCCAGATATTGGAGGGGTTGGCAGCTGGTGCTTCCGAGCAGACAGAGCCTCCCCTTGGAGAGTCCCCTGTCACTCTGAAGTCCCATCACAGTCGTCCAAGCTATAATTAGAGCAAGGCAAGTCCAGCGCCCTCCACCAGGTAGGAACCCATGTTTAAAGAAGTGGCAAGTTGGGACTGCAGAGATGGCTCAGCAGTTTAGAGCACTTGTTGCTCTTCCCAGGGACCTGGGTTCAGTTCCCAGCCCCCAGGTGGTAGCTCACAACCATCTGTAACTCCAGTTTAGGGGATCAGATGCCCTCACCTCCATGGGCAGTTTTATGGTGCACATACATACATGCAGGCAATGTGGGTGTGGGGGTATATATATATACATCCACACCCACACACACACACATACACACATATATAAAACTTAAAAACAGAAGGAAGCCAGGTGGGATGGTGCACACCTGTAATCCCAGTGCTGAGGCAGTGGAAGGACAAACAGGAGTGGAAGGTCATCCTCAGCCACATAGTAGATGCCACCCCACCCCAACCCCTGCATGCATATGCACACACACAAAAAAAAAAGTGGTAGGGAAACTTGGAGACTCCTCCAGGGGAGTATCTCCCCGGAAGGCAGTGCTTCTCCTATACCATCCTCTGTGTTAGGGATTTTCCACTGAACAAAGCGAAGAGCAAGTTACAAGGTGGCTGAGAGGTGGGGAGACTGCAGGTTTATGTAGGGCCTGGGGCATGGGGACCTGGTGTGTGAGCCTGTGAGCCTGGGGCCCTTGGGTGTGGGGGCCGGAGCCTGGGGTGTGGGGTGTGGGGGTACAAGATGGAGCTGTACCACATCAGAGGCTTGAGGGGAAGGGCACCCTAGAAAGAAGAAGCAGAGATAAAGCTGAAGGAAACAGACCCAGAAGAGGCTCATGGGAGGGATCACACCCAAAGTTTGAGGTTTCTTTGTGCACTTATTTTGGGGAACCTTGGGGGTGAGCCTCTGCGTACTATTGGCTCATTATATACCTCATGCTCTGGCAACTCAGAATTCTTGTCCAAGTCGCTGTGTCCCCTTTAAAGGCTCATCTTTACAGGCAGCCATCTGTTTGAAGAGCGATTATTGAAAGCCCCCAGGTAGGGGCTGCCACGCCCCGCTCTGCTAAGCCCATTTATGTTTGAATGTGATCAATGAGTTGGCTCTGCACAACCGTAAGAAGCCTTCGTATGCCTTAATTAAGATTGATTTCAGTTTCGCTTCCAATTAGGTGTAGAAATGCAGTCCTTGGAAGGACCAGTTAGGCAAGATAATGAGAAACCTTAAGGGGCTTCCCCAGGCTTCACGCCCCATCTTCGGTCCTTGATCCTCCGATGGAGGGATGTGGGTTTAGCGGTGAGCAGCCCAGCAGGTCCCTTCCCACCTGATTGGAGGGCTTAGCATTTACTGCTGGCTGCTGTCCGAACTGGAGGGTATGGGGACAGAGCTGTATAGTCCTCAGAAAGTCTGGAGAAAAACGTCAGCCCGAGCAGATTCAGGCAGGAATCTGTGTCTACTGTGAGTGGAGGCACAGGGCGTCCCAGCTGCCCTGGGGCTGTGGGGAAGCGCTTAGTACCTTTTCCCAGTCTCCCTTTAGAGAAACAGGAGTACACACTTATTTTAAAATTGAGCCAAATTATTTAGGAAATTAAGATGCTGCCAAAGGAACGGAGCTCGGATTGCAGAGCCGAGATGGGCTTTCAGCCTCCGTCCCTGCGGTCCTCACATTAGTATGAAATTGAAAGTTGGCCACTGCTCTGTGTTCTGGCAACAAGGGAAAGTTGCCTGCTGTCCTTCCAGAAGCTGTGAGAGGCCCCTTTGTGAATCAGCCCACCACCTCAGAGCACCATTTCGTGTCTGCCCCAGCAGGCCCTTTCCAGGTAGCAAGACTGCCTTACCTACCTGAATGCCACCTACCTCCACCCCTGCCTGGGCAGTCACCCTCTTTCCTAGTCAGGGTTACTACTGACACCTCCACATTGCTGTTCATCTCTGAAGGAAGTCAGGACAGGACCTCATGCAGGGCAGGACCCTGGAGCCATGGAGGAGTGCTGCTTACTGGCTTGCTCCCCATGGCTTCTTCACCCTACTTTCTTATAGAACTCAGGGCCACCAGCCCAGGGATGAAGGGCAGGAGCCTCCCACATCAATCACTAATTAAGAAAATGCCTTACAGCTGGATCTAACAGAAGGCTTTTTCTCAGTTGAGGTTCCCTCTTTTCAGTTAACTTTAACCTGTGTCAAGTTTACATAAAACCAGCTGGCATACCCTCCTATCAGCTGGCTTCATAACCCTCCCATGTGCAGGGGATAGTCACTGCTTATGTCAGCAGTGACTTTGAGGCAAGGCAATCATTTGGTGTGCACAGTGACACTTTAATTTCTCCTTTACATTTACTTAGTTTGTGTGTGTGTGCAGGAATGTGTGTATTTCCTGTAGGCATGGATTCTCCATGTCCTTCATGTGGGTCCCAGTGATCAGCTCATATCATCAGCCATGGCAGCAAACACCTTGACCCACTAAGTCACCTTGCTGGCCTCAAACTACGGGTTTTAGCCAGGGAGGACCATCTCAGAATTTCTGTGGAGAACAGCCCTCAGAGGAGTAGTGCTATGGTTGAGAGGTTGTTGCTTGGGTCAGATTATACTTCCCGCTCCCTCTCACGCCGTTAACACGTGGCTTCCCCCTCAGCTTTGTGACAACCACTTTCGCTATGGAGGCCATGGCTGCAGCCAACGCCCAGCTCCGCTGGAAGAGGATGGAGATCCACAAGGTGCGTGCATTGCCCCAGTCCTCAAGGCCATGCCTCTGTTCAGTTGTGCAGTCTTCGGAGGCCTCTCCAGCAGCCCTGCCCCAAGCTTTAGCTGCCACAAAGTCTGCACATGCAGCTCCAGGGACACACATGGTGGCTGCTGTCTTAGCATTGCAACCTTGGTCCCCGACACAGCCACCTGGAGCTCACTCATTCATTCTGAACCTTTGTCCCAGGGATGCCCCTGTCTCCATCTTGTCATGTGACAGGACACACAGAGCTTCCAGGGGATACCTTCTGGAAGGAATGAGCAAGCAAGGGTCAGTGTCAGCTGGGGTTTCTTAACCTTGCATGCTCATCGCTCTCCTCTCTTTGCCTCCTCATCCATCCTACTGTCTCCCAGGAAGAGGATGACGAAGACTCATCCACAGCCTCAGACAGTGATCTCCTCAGCCAAGACAACTATGAGAGGGCAGAGAAACGCCCCATCCTGTCTGTGCGTAAGTCTTGGGCTGCTGGTCAGCAGGGCTCCCTGTCTTTGTAGAGAGGTTCCTGGGAAGTTTCCCTGCAGACAGCCTCTGAGGTGTCAGTTTAGAAGGCCTGGGGAGTAGAGATCCTGAGCACAGGCCTAGCCTCTGCTGGCTCCGCCTTTGCCCCCCGTGTATAGATTGGCACATTACCTAAGCTCTGTGCCTTATTAGTTCCCGCCCTTCTACAGTTACTGAAGTAATGAGGGTCCACCTACATCCATGTGCTTCTTTGGCTTCATCTCTCACACCCCCACCCCCACCCAAAACACATGCAGTAAGGACCTCACTGTCTCATCCTATGTCCCCATAAGAAGCCTGCCTGGATTCTCTTTAGACTTGGGGCTGGAGGTGCAGCTTCCTGGTGATACATTTCCCCAGTGTGCCCTGAGCTCGACTTCATCCCCAGTATCATACACCCAAATAACTAAATAAGTTAAAGAGGACTTCAGATGCTTGAAGCAAGAAATACTAGAAGGAAAATTAGTCCTGCTGAGGACATGCATCTCAGTAAAGACTGCCTAACTGGCAACCGGGCCGTGACGGGAGAAGAAGCAGCTTGATGATGTAGTTGTTCTAGAGAATTCCCAGAGTTCAAGCAGCACACACACACCACCACCACCACCACCACCCCTGCCCCCAGGGCTTTTCTGGTGAACAACCACTGCCCTATCTGTTCCGGCCCCACAGAGAGACGCTCATCGGCCAACCTTTTTGAAATCACAGACCGGGTGGAAATGGGACAGATGGCTTCCATGTTCTTCAATAAAGGTAATAGTCATTCTGGGATGATGTGTGGAACGGGCACATGCTGAAGCTTACTGAAACTTCTGGCCAATGTACTGGGTTCCATGTTGAAGGAAGGGAAGGGCAGGGCAGGGCGGGTGGGTGGGAGCAGAGCAGCCATTTTGCTGGGAGGCTGACCAGCTCTCCATTCTCTTCCTGGGGTTCCTCACTGCACACTGGCCTGAAGAATAAAGCTTATCCATCCGACTAAGTCAGGAGTCCTAAGTTGCCTTCCAGCTAAAGGAGCTGGTGGCCCACAGCTATAGACTCTGCCTCGCACGCCTGTCCCCTGTCAGCCAGCAGAGGGAGCTGGAAGCCCACGTCGATGTTGCCCAGCAGTAAGCAGGCACTGGAGCGCTAAGGCAACTGTGCCTTCCGGGCTCTGCTTGCTCTTGGCTGGCATTTGCTACAACCTGCAGGTGTTCACCTGACTCCAGTATCTGCCAGTGATAGCCTTTTCTGTCTCCGTGGCAAATCTTATTTTTTTGGAAACTGAGCTATTTTAAGAGCTTAATATCTAGTGCCCAAACTTTTGCCGTGCCTGCCTCCACAGGCGTGGAGCACAGCCTACGTAAGCCCTTCTTTCTTTCTTTTTTTTAATTTTTAAATTTTTAAATTTTTTTATTTTTTATTTATTTATTTTTATTAGATATTTTCATTATTTACATGTCATATGATATCTCCTCTCCCAGTTTCTCCTCCGAAAAAAAAAGGAAAAAATAAAATAAAAAGACAGAAACAAAACAAAAAAAAAACCCTGTTCCCTTCCCCCAAGCTCTTCTTTGAAAGTTGACTTAGAAGACGTTATGCCCCTCTGCCGAAGCCTCCCCATTTGCCAAGTGGGGCGTCCCTGTCAGTCCTGGTCTGGAGTGTGGCTGTGGAGTGAGGGGAGGGTTGCAGAAGTGGGAACCTACCTGCCTTGGAACTAAACACCGAGCGCTCAGTTTGTCATCCAAGGAGCAGATCGGTGGGTGATTGGTCCATTCTCCTCTCTGGGCCAGCCTAGTAGAGGTTTATATGATTCATCAAAGCCAGCGTGGCTGTGTGGAGGCCACATTTGTGCCTTTCCTTTGTCCCCTTCTGTCACTGGCCCCCACCAAGGGGGAGCGCATAAGTGTCCTCTTCTGGGAGCCACTCAGAGTTCTCCTCCAAATTCAAGGTTGAAGAAAACCGACTGCCCTTCAGTGGAGAACACACACGTTCTAAACCATCTCGCCTGACGATATATTCTGTACCTTGTCCTGATTCCGCTTCTTATTTGTATACGTGTCCGTGTGTGCATGTGACACACATACATGTGTGTAGAAGCCAGACGCTGACCTCAGCCATCTTCCTCTTCTTTCCTCTGCATATTTTGAGAGAAGGGGCTCACAGATTCAGCGAGGCCGACCAACCAATCTTGCTTTCAGTGCTAGGATTTCAGGTGCATATCTGGCTTTTTTATAGGGTGCTGGAGATCCAAACTCAGGGCCCCACGCTCCTGCCCTGATTTCTTAAGATTTTTATGCACTAGTAGTTTGTATTGTCTTGTCTGCCCACATCCCATAAAAATTAGCATATTGGTGTGGGAGTGGCCCCAGGCATTGAAGAGCCCCCCTGGTACCTCTCAAAGGGCTTCTCAGGCTTGGCACTGGGGACATTGACCTGATAAGCCTTTGTCATGGCAGCCTGTCCTGAGCATATAGGACAGTGAGACAGTGTTTCTGGCCTCTAGTGGCCTCTAGTTCCAGAGCCCGCCCCTGTTCTGCTCTGTTCAATAACTTAGACAGCCAGGTTGTTCGTCACCTGTGGCAGAGCTGCACCCTCCACAAAAGGCTTCCCAGGGCTGCACACTCATTCCTTGTCATTAGAAATGCCAGTCCCAGACATTAATGTCCTCTCGGGAAGTTCATTGATCCTCCTACTTTGTGTCTAGTAATGAAATTTTATTGATCAAGGAGGGCTGGCAGCAGTTCATAAACAGCCAACGGCCGCGGGTATAGCCTTCAGCGGGTGGCAGGAAGCGGCTGGAGGCAGTGATGCCTTCCCAGTGAGGCGTCTGCATCTAAGGAAGGGCGGGCTGGAGTGGGCTGTACCTAGAGCCTGAGGTCAATTCTGTGCATCAGGGAAGGGTATGACACCTGTCACTCACGTTTATAAAGCACATGCTGTGCCCTTGTGGGTTCATTGGTTTTTTTGGGTTTTTTGTTAGTTTGTTTTTTGTTTTTTGTTTTTTTTTTAATTCTGTTTTCCTGGCCGTTTTTCTCATGATTCTGAGGAGCAGAGCTGACCTCACATAGTCTAGGACTAACATGTCCCAGGCTTTCCCCTGGGGACCTGTAGGCTGTTCTGAGCCACCAGGATTAGAAGGGAACTGTCACTTCGTTTTTCTGCCAGTTCTCAGAGAAACCAGCAGCCTGACAACCGGAACTTGTGCACTTAGTCTAACTGCAAGCTTGGAGCTGGTTGTCTGGGACTGGGACCCTTAGGTGTTAGCCCCAGCGACCGTGCCGAGGCTTCTCAGATCATCAGGCATGGCAGCAAATGCCTTCACCCACTGAGCCACCTCTCCGGCCTGCCCGTGTAGATCTGACTCCTCTCTCTGACCTTCAGGTTTGATGAATCTCTCAGGCACCAGTCCCAAGCCAGCCTCACAGTTTAGCCAGCCAGAATAGGAAACAGGAATTTGGGGTCATTTTTTTTTTCCCACTTTTTGTAGAAGGCAAATGGCCTGAAGAACTGAGAACAGCGGAAGCAGTAAAGAAAGACTTGGGCGTCAAACAAGAATGCAAACATGTGTCCTCTGGCCCCCTGACCTGTGACCTTGTTGCTTTCAGTGGGGGTCAACTTGTTCTATTTCTGCATCATTACTTACCTGTACGGAGACCTCGCCATCTACGCGGCAGCTGTGCCTGTGTCCCTCATGCAGGTGACCTGGTGAGTACACCCCTCATCTTCTGTCCCCATGTTGGCTGCAGACCCACAGGCCTGCTCCACTAGTGGGGCAGAGGGCCTTCCATAGAAGCACAGCCTAAGGGCTGTCACCACAGGGCCAGCTACGCCCCCTGAAATCCCAAGACACGCTCTGTATTGTGCTATCCATTGAGACGATGGCTTGGATTCCCAGACCTGTGAGCCGTTGTGCTGCGTGACCAAGTGGGGCTTGTCCAGTGCGGTGGTCTACGGGAAGTGCAAGCCACAGCCCCACAGTCTCTCCCTCCCATGCTGAGCCCCAGTTTGCTATTGCTCTCTTCAGCAGTGTCTCCGGAAATGACTCTTGCGGAGTGGATACAGACGCCAAATACAACGACACTGATCTGTGCTGGGGGACCCTGCGCCGGGTGGATGTCTACCGGATCTATCTGGTGAGTGCCCTCTCCCCAGCTGGGGCACACAAGGCCAGCGTGAATGGCGGAACATATTCAAACACCTTTCTTTCCTGGCTCAGCCCTTTGTCCAGAGAAGAGGCCTGCACTCTGCCATACTCTGGCTCAGGAGTGAGATCTTAGCCACAGAGTCCTGTGTGGCACGGAATGGGCCTCCAGGTTCAGGCTAGCAGTCTGTTGTGAGCTTATGCCGTTTGAGGGGTACTCTGCAAAGGTCTTGCGTTTCAGAGACTTCTCATGTCTTGGCCTTACTCCCGGCCATCGAGGAACACACAAGCAGGTGTTAGGTTTCGTGACAGGATAGACCAAACCAGCCATCTTACAGTTGACCCGTACCACAGACAGCCTTCTAAGGCAGGTCGGGCTCAGCCCAGCCTTCTTCCTGTCTTCCCATGGACGAGGGAAGAAGATGAATCGCCTGCCTTACTCTTGATTGCTTCGTGCTGTGGTATGGTGGGGGTGGAGCTGACTGGTACACCAGACAGGATTCAGATAATAGGACGACACAGCACCAGAGGCCATTTGTCTCTGCCTGCTTCAGAGGCAGGCTCGGGAATGCCTCCGTCCAGCGTTTGTATCTTCTCTCAGTGCTTTCTGCCCCCGCTTGGTTCCTCTCAGCCCTGGCACACGGTCAGGTGCACTGGGAGCTGCTCAGTCCTGGCCATGGCTGCTGGACTGATGTGGAGGGGTGAGGAGTGGGGTCTTTCTGCCAGTGGTCTCTTGACTTGAGTCAGCCCCATCCTGGCTCAGGGTTCCATGGACTGTCAGCTGTGTTGTCGTGGTCTAGATTTATTAATCCCAAGGACTGCTGAATTGGTTTTCTCTCTCTGGCCAAGTGGGCTCCTGAAGGAACCTTGAGGCTTTGTCTCAGGAGATGTCTTGCCCGTGTTCGTAGAGCTGTCACTCCATGTGGGGCATGAAGCCCTGGCCAGGACTCTGCTTATAGAATTTCATCCCTGACCCTGCCATTGAAAGTCGGATAGGTATCAATAGCAAATTAAATTACCTGGTGGCCAGGTCCATGTCTGTAGCCTTGGGAGTAGGCACATGAACCCAGCAGGCAGCCAGGGGCCAAGTAGAGGTACAGCCAAGGCTTAGTTAGTCCCTTAGCATTTCAGTGGACCACGATTAAAACAACAGTACTCATTAAAATCCTCTGAATCTGTTCCTCCTCGGGTGTGAGCGGGAGGCTGAGGATGATGTCTGGGTGCTCCTGGGAGAATGACAGGAACAGGGCTCAGGCGGGTCCCCACAAGGGGAAGCTACACAGTCCTCACTGAGCACAAGGGGTATAGGCTGCTGCCATTTGCTTGGTGAATTATTCAGAAGCATTGTTATTGCTGTGGTAAATCGTCCCTTCAATCTTTTCTCTAAACCTTCCACACGATGGAAGCCTCCCTCCCCGAGTCTCAGTAACTCTGACGGAACAGAAGGAACCCTTCGGGAAAGCAGACAGGCATTAATTACTGCCTTCATCTCCCAGATATTGTGCTTATAACTCAGGGAGCTAATTGTCCTGGTGCTTGCAAGCTCTCCAGGCCTGAGAGGCCAAGCCTTCAGAGTAGGAAGGAGAAAGATTAGTGGCTCCCCAGGAACATGCTTTCTGGGTAGTAGGCACCATCAGAGCTGGAGCCCCAGCCTGCCCAGGACCTTCCCTTCACCTGTACACATCTCCCAGCTCAAAGAGCAGCCGGTTCAGGAGTCATCTTAAACTATGCTTTGCATGCAGCTCCCAGGGTCTGTGGTCCAGTAAAGCTCACAGCCTCCTGACACCAAGTATCAGGGATTGTGTCTGTCTGTATGCCCCTACCCCACCCCACCCCCAACTCTACTGAGGAGCAAGAGAAAAGATAGCAAAGGTGCTGGTGCCTTGTCCTGGGCTCAAGTCTCCTGGCAGATGCCGGGCATCTTCCCCTCCCAGCTAACGGGAGCCAGACCCTAGCAAGTAGCCTCACTGGATCTCAGAAGTAGGCCCGACATCCTGTAACCTGGCCTCTGCGTCGTTCAAGTTCAAGTGGTCTGCCCCTTCCCGAGGCTCTGGCCTGCCTCTCACTGCTGGCTGCTCTGGCTTTGCTGTTCATCGAGGTTCACCCAAAATGGTTAGGAGTAGGCTGAAGCACCCTCCCATCCCACACATAAATCACCTCAGGTGAGCGATGCCATCCCAGGCCTGCATCTTGAAAGGGGCTTAGGAATAACTGTCTTCATTACTATTCTGGAACACTCTGTTCTGTAGGATAAAGAAACAGGCTTTATATTGTGGCTTAATCTGCAGAGTCCTCTGGAAATCAGCTCAGGAAGCCCCTGAGAAGTGCACAGAGAATGAGAATAGGCTGGCTAGGATCTACCTCTGAGGCTTGTCTGTAATTTGCACCATGGGTCCCTCAGGAAGGGAACTTTTCCTCCCAAAGCCCCTTCCCTTAACAGACAGAAAATTCCTCCTCCCTTCCCAGTGTCCAAGGTTCTCCCCATGTTTCCCAGCTTCTCCTCCTTCATCCGTGTGTCAGCCTTAGAACAGGGTGCTGGCGATGCTGAGAGTCCCCTGCGCCCCTTGCTGCTTCGAGCATGCTCTCCGGTGTCCTGACATGCTGCCATAGGTGTGGCCTCCGCATTCTCGTTAGTGCCCATGAGCGTTTACAGGGTCTGCTCTGGTCGCCTTTGTGTCCTCAGCCCCCTTCCCTGCTCCTCTGAAAGATGAAATGGGAGAATGCCAGGTGGCCTGCGGCTGCACTGGTGGAAGCATCCGTCTCCAACCCCAGAGCAGGGCCAGGACCGGATGGAAGTGGGGAGCTGAAAGATCCGAGTGGATCCATGCCAGTGGTCTAGCCAAGAGACCCAGCCTCAAAAACTAAGGTGGAGGTTGATGCGGGAGACAGGGGACTGATACAGGAGCCCGTCACTGGCTTTCACATGCTCACATACAGGTGGCTACACCCTCACATGTGTACATCATACACACCTAAGAAAAATGTGGTATTCTGGTTCTATGCCAACAGTGCCCAGGAGCCAGGGTCCCAGTGAAGCAGTGGCTTGTCTGTGACTGTTCTATCCTGGGCTGCTCTACCCTGTGGGATCGCATTGACGTTCTGTCCCGGGGCGCTCTACCCTGTGCCTGCGGTGGCACTTGCCTGCAGTTCCTTATTCCGGCAGCACGTTGAGCCGTTCTACCCCTTGTCCTCCATCCCTCCTCCCAGAGATCATCACAGGTCTCTCCCTGAGAGCTGAAAGCTGGCAGCATCCGCCACGTACAGGTGGGCAGATGCTGCCAGGTCATGAGCAGACCAACAGGCACCAGCCCGACAGAGCCAGAGCACAGATGGCAGAGCAGAGCTTAGCCTGCTGGAGACCCAGCCACAAACTGGCCATGTTGAACAGGGGGCCTTTATTGGCTGCCTTGGGACAGGACAAGGTGACTCCAGTTTGTTCTCCACAGGAGTTGTGAGACCCTCCTTTGGGGCACAGGTAACTGGGAGGAGATGCAGCCTATTCACAACCAGCAGATACCCTGTCCCCTCTGTGGGTCAGGGGCATCTTCCCCAGACCGCCTCCAGATACCTCCTTAAAGAAGAGGTAGCTCAGAGCAGCACTGCTTGCCAGTCACTCTGCTAGGCTACCTTAGGGGCTTCTCTGAGCCTGCTCAATAGCCCTGCCCAGTCCTGTCCCGCCCACTGTCTTCTGATTGCCCCTGTGCTGTAACCCTGCGACATTGAAAACAGCAGTTCCTCTTTTCAACCCAAATGTTTCTTCCTAGAATCTTGACGGCACAGACAGACAAGGACAGAGTATCCTCTAAATGAGATGTGGAAACCCCACAGCCCGAGCTCTAAAAGCTCTTCTGTGCCCTAGCTTGGCTCAGCTCAGCTCAGCTCAGCTCCGCTCGACTTGGCTTGCTGAGGCTCGTTCAGAGATTGTTTTGTTTTGTAGCTAGGGGCTCTTGTAGTGTAAGCTGTCCTTGAACTCACTGAATCAGATCTTAAACTCCTCATCCTCCTGCCTCCACCCCCCCCACCCCAAGTGCTTGGATTACAGGAAAGCTCCGCCATACCTTACGCAGTGTGCTTCCAAGCACTGTTAACAGTGGCTTCTTTGTGTCTGGTTCGGACCTCCCAGCCACCCCGTCAAGGACACCACTGTCACTCCAGAGATTGGTTTCACAGGGTCCCCAGACCGAGGCAGACAGCCCAGCTCAGTAGGGCTGGCCTTAGGTCCTCTTACAGGCTCAGGACAGGTGCTCCGTTTGCAGGGCAGCCCTGGCTGTGCTGCACAGCTTGGGAAATACCAGTTTGCCATCCCCAGAGCAGGCCCTGTACCAGGGCCTGGGCTGCAGTGGCCTGACCCTCCTGCGGATTCGAGGCCTTCTTTCTCTCAAGTTGCCACTCATTCCCAGGGAGCAAAGTGGGCTGGAAGCGAGAGCCTCTCCCCAATGACATCCCCTTCCCCTGCCAGAACTGCTTTGTACTTTGTACAGTGGCCATGGTGCCCTGGGGCTGTCTAGCATCTGCCAATAAGTGGGTCACCGCCAGGATCACTTGAATATTCATCCTCACCCGTTCTGGGGCAGGAGGTGGCCTAGAGGCCTTCAGGACCAGTGAGAAAGGAACATTAACCAGGAACAAGTAAGGCTTGGGAGCAGCAGAGATGTCACAGGACCCAGCCACTCCCTGGGTCACAGTGCTGCACCTCCAGGCTGTCACTCACTCAGGCCGTTCTCTGTGGTGGAGGTGGCGACTCCACAGCAAAACTCCAGGAGAAAACAGGTGGATGCTGCCCCCAATTGTGTGAAGTGCAGACCCTGGATGGGAAGGGGACCTGGCGATTCCCAGTGCCTGATGTGGAAGGGCGGTGCTTACAGATTTAGGAGATCCCAGTGACTTAAAAAGACAGACACTTTACAGGGTGTAGTGTGGGATGCCCATCCCCCATCCCTCCTCACTCAGCCCTGCAAACTTGGGTTTGTTTTGTTGGTCACGCACCCCACTCTCCCTCCTGAAAGGGTGTTGCTCCACCTCAGGCTGCCCCACAGATATGGTGCATAAGAGCAGTCATGGCCAAGACCCAGTTCTGTAACTCGGAGGGTGTGGCTCTACCCCCAAGGCCCAGTGTATCCCCACGGGTGCTGAACCTCCTGCCTTCATCCCAGGACTTAGGGGCTCAGGGGAGGAAGGGTGACTATCTTCCCTGCACCCTGGAAATTCAGGTGCCTGCTCTCAGCCTGATGTGAAGCGAATCCTATCGTCTGGCAGTGGCCAACCTCAGGTGGGAATGATGGATGTGGAAGGATTAACTTGTCTCTTTCCTTCACAAGGAAATCAATAACACAGAAACAGGCCTATGGTTTTCTTCCCAGAGAGTTAGCTTTGCATCTCATACAGAAACCACCTCGTGTGTGTGTGTGTGTGTGTGTGTGTGTGTGTGTGTGTGTGTGTGTGTGTGACTATCACTTGCTCCAGCACTGGCTTGTTTTGTCATCCCCTCTCAAGGGACATCATGGACCCTGCCAGGCCACCGTCTTTCTGCTTGTGGTTTCTCAGACCCCCAGACCTCTCTGTTCCTGCTTGTCCATTGTCCGGTGTCGCCCCAGACTCACCCTCTCTCCTGAGGACACCCTGGTGTCACCCTGCTGAGCCACACTATAACGACTTCCCTCTTGCCCTTTGGGTGTTGGGCCTGAGTGCCCTCCTCCTGCTCAGTGGGAAGGCTGCTGTTTTTATTTCTAATGGCACTCTCAGGGACACGGGTTCTGTCAGGTGGCATTAAGCCCACCATCCATCATGCCCTGTGTCTCGATGCTGACACGACCTGTACCTGATACACCAGCTTGGAGGACAGTGCATGATCCTGGGACACTCAGACACACCCCCACCCCCCACTCATCCTGGCCCTGTTAGGATGTCTCATGTGTCCCAAATCTGGCTCCTTTGTCTAGAAACTAGTACAGCTTTGCAGACAGCATGTCCCCAATGTGAGCCAATTCGTTCCAGGCACCTGAGAAAATAGTGGCCTGCCTTACCTGCTGTCGGCCCTCTCCTCCCTACTCCCCAGTTCAGGGGTGCATAGGAGTGTGCAGACAGGCGTTCTCATGCCTTGCACCCAACTCCCATTACATGAAAATGTGACATAAAACAGACTGGAGTAACTGTCCACGTTCCTTACCTCACAGGGGATGTGCTGCAGTCCCCGATGGATTTAAAATGTCCTGTGAAGACTGAGCTGTGGGAAGTGGGACTTTCAGTACCATCTATTGTATAAAGAGAAACACTGGCCATTCGGGTACACCAGTACAGAAATTCAAAGCCCAGCTCAGGTATCTGGAGAAGCAGGCAGATGCCAGGTCTGGATGGTCACCATTAGGAGCCCACCAAAGCGCAGTCTCAGGGACATCCCCACCCAGGCGTATACATGGACCCCTGGGCTGGGAAGGCATCTGGAGCCATGGCATAGCCCACACCCACGCCCACGCCCATACACTCGCCAGTTTGGCTGGGGAGCTTCCAAGTAGGTCTCCATGGGGTACGTCTCCCTGCCGAGGGCCTTCTGCACCGTGCTTACTCAGGACTGTTTCTGTGCACACCAAGCTGACACTTAGGCCCTTTTTGTTTGTGAGCAGCAAAGTCAGAGAGTAAAGATGTGGTGTACTGTATTGCCCCAGCCACCAGGCTGGCCTTGCCTCTGTGCACATGTGCACATGCACGTGTGTGATGTTTCCGGCCTTTCCCCTAGCAGAGCATAGCCCTGGGCAGCCTCCCAGTCAGCCTAGGCCACTCCCTGTTCTGTGTGCCCTCTGCTTCCAGAACTCCTGTGGCTGGCACAGTGCTAAAAATGACTTCCTATCCTACTCTGGTTGGTTGGCTGGTTTAGGGTTTTGGTGGTTTTTTAGCTTTAATATGTGTATATGTTGGGGGCAGGGAGTTAAGAGTACACGTGAATGCACATGGTTGTGGGTTCCAGAAGACACTGGACACCCCAGAGCTGAGGTCACGGGGGTCGAGAGCCTCCCAGTGTGGGTGTTGGGAACCTAACTCTGGCCCTCTGCAAAAGCAGACACATTCCTGATCACAGAGCCATCTCTCCAGCCTGGTTTAATTATTTGAGAGTGTATTCCTATGTAGTCCACACTGGCTTTCAATTTACTACGTAGCCCAGGTTATCTTTGAACCCATGATCTTCTTGCCTCCACTTCCCAAGTGCTGGTATTAAAAGTGTGTGCCATGACGCCCACCTTATAATTTTTAAGGAAATGCCCTAATTGGTGACTTCAGGTGGGTCCCTAACAGTCTTTATTTTGTAGGGAAAAAAAAGCCTGCAGTCTTTAGGTGAGCTTACAAACCCTACTAACTAGGACTATGACCTACACCAAATGACTCTTCTCTGGGTGTGCTCCTTCTGCCCTAGACATCAGGCCATGACACTTGCTGACCCTGCTGGCTTTGGACTGTTTCTCTGAGCAGTGCTCACTCTCTGGCTTTCCTAGTCAGAGTTACTATCATTACAATGCAGTGCTGTAGCCAAGAGCAGCTTGGAGAGAAAAGGGGTTATCCTGAATCACAGTTCATCCCGGGAAGCCAAGGGAGGATCTCAGGCAGGGCAGAAACCCGGGACCAGGAGCTGATGCAGAGGCCATGAAGGGGTGCTGCTTACTGGCTTGCTCCCATTGCTTGCTCTGCCTGCTTTCTTATAGACCCCAGGACCAGCGCCCAGGGATGGCTCCACCCACAAGGGGCTGGGCCCTCCCCCACCAATCACTAATTAAGAAGCCTACAGGCTTGCCCGAAGCTGGATCTTAGGGAAGCAGCTTTTCAGTTGAGTCTCCCTTCTCTCAGATGGCTCCAGCCTATGTCTAGTTGATATAAAACTGTCCAGCACAGTGGCCCTGAGAGCAGCAGTAATCGCTTAATGAGACGAAGCTCTTACTCTAAAGCAATAAGCGTGCTCCTCCATATATTTGTGTCCCAGCACTGGCCCTGCACACTGTCCCCAAAGCAGTCCAGGTGTGCACACAAGAGCTGGCCCTGCAGAGGCAGAGGAGCCATAGAACCCCAGGGGTTTAGTGGCAGCAGAATGCTGTGCGGTGCACAAGTGTGAAGGACGAGGTGCAGAGCTGAACAATTAGGTGCATATTAATGTTGCCGTGTGACCACTGAGCAGGAGCTGAGGAGATGGAGGGACATCTTAACAAGCCTTATGGCACAGAGGGAAGTGCGGCCTAGGGTGTTGCTAAGCAGGTGCTATTGGGAGTGTGAATCCCGAAGGCAGGGTCACAAGCCACCAGGGTGTTCCACTCAGCCCGTGGCAGTAGCTTACTTGGGCATGGATCCAAAAATGGTCCCAAGAAGTCTCAATGGTACCAGGATCCAGGGCCCAGGGCTCAGAGGTCCTGACACCTTATGATAGCCATGTAGCCCCACACCACTGATACAGAGGCTGTGTTTCCCCAAGCCCAGCATCAGCCAAGCCCTCTAAAAAGACCGCCCTTTCCCCAGATCAGGGATGCGAGCCTTAACAGTCCTTCTCAATACCTGGTTCCCAGACGGATGACCAAAATGCTCAAAACTATGGGCTGGTGGGGGAGGCGGGCGGAAGGCAAGGTGGCTTGGTAGATGAAGGGGCTTGCTGTGAAAGTCTGGTCACCTGAGTTTAGTTCTTAACCAAAACTTCACATAAAGGTGAAAGGAGAGAAGTGACTCCACAGAGTGCGCCTCTGACCATGTGCATGTGTACACTAATAATTCTTTGTAATTAGTATAGGCTCGGGACTCCAGGCTAGAAACAGAACAGTTGCCTAGCTTGCAGAAGGCCCTAAGCCTGGACAAGGCTAGCCTAGTGGATGCCTTGGTGCCATGAAGAAAGCCCAGGAATCTGCATCTCGCATCGATAGCCTTGTCAGCACACAGGCCGTTCTGGTCTTCTTCGTCGACCTGCTTGCCAAGTACTGTCATGGAAGGGGTGGTCAGCAGCTTCAGGGGAAGGAGGTTGGCCAGACCAGCCACAGATCCCCAGCCTGGGGTCACTTGTGACCCCCTGAAATGTTCCTAACGGTGCTTCTGTGCCCACAAGGAACAGTATCTGACTGCACAGGCTGTGTCGGGCTCTGCCCACCTTTATGGGCGAAAGTCTGCAGAAGGCAGCTGTGTCACATGAAAGCAACAGGTACCTTCCATGTTCCTACCAGACAGGTGCTCTGAGCTTCCTCTAGACTTGCTGCCTGGAGGCTGCAGATCCCACAGTTTGCCAGCTACCCAAGGAGGGCGCCTCCCACTGACAGGCAGCTGGGGAGGAAGTAGGATTGCTTGTGTGATAGATACGTCATCCCTTGATCAGCAGCACTCATTCAGAAGACATCTCCATGTGCTGCCTCCCTTCCTGCCTGCCTCCAACTCAGTTACTCAGTTCCTGGCCTATTTTGAGGTCAGACATCAGCAGGGAAAAAGAGGTAAAACCAGCTTGGCGTGTGTGTTCCTCTCTGCAGGGCTCCCATACCCTGGGCACCTGACTTCCCTCCCTCCCTCCTTCCCTCTAGCTCCAGCATTCCCTCCTCCATCTCTTACCAAGAGGGAATGTAACTAGGGAGGGAGGATACTAAGAGCCTCTCAAGTGGTCACCTGACACCTCTTGTGGAGCTCAACACCAGACAGTGAGGCAGCTGCAGGAGATCAAGGGCCAAACCCCAGGCCCAAGAGCTCTGGGGCTCCAGCTGACCAGGGAGATGCGAACAGCCACATACCTGTATTGCCCACCACCAATTGTACCTGAGCAGGTTCATCCTGACAGAATCAGGTAGCTGGAGTGTGTAGGCTTTTTCCCACAGGAGCTGGGGGCTGAATCGATGGCCTAGGGGGTCCCCATGTCCTCATCACTCAAGACATAGCCTGCCTTGCCTTAGGAGCCTCTGGTTCTTTAAAGTTGTCAGAACCAAGGTGACCTTTGGCAGAGCTCCTGCTGGTTCCTCAGTCCACAGTGGTCGAGGCCAGCTTTCTTGTGCAGTTGCAATATGGCAATCCTGTTTGCCTTTCCCTGATATCCAAAGTTAACATGTCTGAGCTACGGATTTAGTAGTTACAGTGAGGGACGATAACCCAAGTCTGCAGAGTGTTCAGCACGTTTTGGGGTTTGTACCTGTGAACTTGGCCCGGAAGAGCCAGAGCATAGCACACCCCTCTCCTTCAGAGCTTCCAAATCCCTACCACCCTGCACCAACCCATCCTCCTTAGTTTTAGTTCTGTTCCTGTGATAAACAAAACAAAACAAAACACCTAGTCTAAAAGCAATTTAGAGAGCTGGGCATAGTGGCAAGCACCTTTAATCCCAGCATCCAGGAGGCAGAGGCAGGAGGCTCTCTGTAAAGCCAGCCTGGTCTACAGAGAGTTCTGGGACACCTAGGGCTATGTAGAGAGACTCTGTCTCAGAAAACAAAAACAACAACAAAAACGTTAAAAATCGAATTTGGGGAGTGTACTGGCTAGTTTTGTGTGTCAACTTGACACAGGCTGCAGTTATTACTGAGAAGGGAGCTTCAGTTGGGGAAGTGCCTCAATGAGACCCAGCTGTGGGGCATTTTCTCAATCAGTGATCAAGGGGGTAGGGCCCCTTGTGGGTGGTGCCATCTCTGGGCTGGAAGTCTTGAGTTCTATAAGAGAGCAGGCTGAGCAAGCTAGGAGAAGCAAGCCAGCAAGGAACATCCCTCCATGGCCTCTGCATCAGCTCCTGCTTTCTGACCTGCTTGAGTTCCAGTCCTGACTTCCTTTGTGATAAACAACAATGTGGAAGTAAGCTCAATAAACCCTTTCCTCCCCAACTTGCTTCATAATCACCATGTTTGTACAAAAATAAAAACCCTGACTAAAATAGGGAGAAAGGGTTTATTCAACTTACAATTCCAGGTCACAGCCCATCGCTGCAGGGAAGTCAAAGCAGGAACCTGAAGTAACTGGTCACATCCATAGTCAAGAGCAGAGAGAGGATGGATTCATGCATGCCTGTTCGCGTTTCGCTCACTTCCTTCATTTTCCCAGTCCAGGACCCCTACCTAGGGAATAGTGCTGCCCATAGGGGGCCAGGTCTTTTCATATCAACATAATTAAGACAGCAATTCACAGACATGCCCACAGACTAAATTGATGTAGGCAATCCCTTACTGAGACTTTTTTCTCAGGCAATTCTAGATTGTATGGAATTAACAAACTAACCATTTCATCGCCCAATCCTATCCACTGTGGGGGTTTCTACAGAGCCTGTGCTAGGCAAGTTTCTATTATATGTCCCTGCCCTACCTTCTAAAAGGCTCTAGGAAGGCCAGGGGTGATACTCATTCCTCTGTCCCAGTGGAACAAGTGAATAGCCTTGTTCTCCCTGCATCCTTCATAGCACACATAAACTTTAAGCTCATTAGAGCCAGGAATGGTGGCACAGGCCTTTCCTTCTAGCACTCGGAGGCAGAGGCAGGGGGATCTTTGTGAGTTCCAAGCCAGCCTGGTTGGCATAGCAAATTCCAGGATAGCCCACATGGAAGGACCCTGTCTCAAAAAAAGGAGAGACAGAGACAGAGACAGAGGGAGGGGACATTAAAATGGGGGGTGGACTTCATTAAAATGAGAGGAGTCCCACCCAAGGTACAAACTAGGAGGGTGCATTTGATTGCTGCTTCCTTGCTTGAAACCCCTTGGAATCCACTTGGGATAGTCTGTCTAACCCCTTAGAGTCCCTTCCACCACTGTCCACCCTCCTGATCACATCCTCCAGGAATTCTGGGAACCTTAGAGCTCTGAGCCCTTGCCATGCCTTGGCTTCGCTCCCTGGGCTCCTGAGCCCCTTGTCCTGTGTGGACTCAGGGATCCTTAGGGCCAGCTTACTTTTGAATAGCCAATGAACCCATCTCCATATACTGCTGACTCCTCTTTTCCCCCAAGGGACAGCATCCTCTGGTCCTCACTACCCAGGACAGACTTCCTCAACAGGGTCCAGAGCATCTTTGAGGGAACCATTAAAAGCCATCCACATGTGTGGAAGTTATGGGTCCCACTCGTGCTCCCCCGCCAGCCCCACTTTGCCCCTGACCTGCTGACGGGGAGCTAAGAGCACCGCTGCCTCCAGAGTCAGCTCTGTCCTCCAGGCAGAGCTCTCGGCCTCCGCTGCCCCAGCCGGACTGTGTGTGTATGCATGTCCATTTGTGTACACACGGGCCTGCATGCTACCCTACCATAACTCCCTGCATAACTTGGGGAGCCTTTCTAGTTCCATCTGTTCACCTGAACCTGATGTTATTGGATGCCTTCTCTGTCTCGCTTGTGAGGAAACCGCCATCCATTAAAACCCCCCGATGACCTATAGTCATTAAGTGAATGACTGTGTGGGTTTTCCACAATATTTATCTCTTCCCCAAACCACAAAGGTTGTAGCTCTGCCATCCAATTGTTGGAACTCTGCCCACCACTGGGCGCCATCTGGCCTGTCAGCTGAGAAAGACCACACAGGCAGGCAAGCAAGCATGTTCCCAAATGCCAGGGCCAGAGAAACAATGGCTGTGCCAGGCTAAGGGCATCCCACCTTCCCAGTCCTTTTCCCCAAAAGGAGCCAGGTCTGAGGAGAGGAGAGAGGGACAGTGGAAGAAGAGGCCCTTGTGGGAGGCACTTGAAGCTCTAAGCAAGAAATAGGCTTTGGATACAGGTGACCTGGGCTCTAATCCCAGCTACAGCTAAGTAATTGAGATTTTGGACAAAGCTTTTAATCCCTCTCAACACCTGTTTTCTGAAGTGGAAACAGTAGCCAGGATTAGAAAGCAGTCCCACCTGGGAGGCCTCCAAAGCTGTGGCTCACCTGCCAGCTCTCAAAGCCCTTCCTCCCCACCCCCACCCCCAAGCCCGAGGAGCTTCTCCTAGCCCCATATGAATCTCAGCCCTGGGAGTTCATTGGAAGCTCTGGGCAGAGAGTGAGCAGCACCCCTCAGAATGCAGCCCCAGAACCACCTCCCTTCTGCAGGCTTCCTAGCTACTGGGGACTTTGCTTCTACCAAGTGTTGTGCCTTGTCCTGGTTTTAAAGGCCAGCCCAGGGGGACTGGAGAAATGGCTCAGTGGTTAAGAGCACCGACTGCTCTTCGAGAGGTCCTGAGTTCAAATCCCAGCAACCCCATGGGGGTTCATAACCATCTGTAACGAGATCTGACACCCTCTTCTGGAGTGCCAGGCCAGGCGGGCTGGTGATGTAGCATTGAGCCAGCTGCCAGGGGCTGTAAACTATTCTGGGCAGACATGGAGGGAAGATGGCATGTGGAATTTCCAGACCATCAGCTTGGTGTTGCAGGCGCCGCCCCCAGTGCCCTCCCAGATTATTTGGGGTGACTTTCTTCCTCTTTTCCACTTTTTCCCTCATACAGAGGTCAGGAAGACTTGGGCCTGTCCACGGAGAAACTTCCAGAAGCAACTGGAAAGCAGTTCTTAGGGTCACTTCTGAATGTTTGCCTCACCCCAGGTCCCTTATCAAACTTTCTGCCCCCTGTCCTTGCAATTTGTTTTTATTATTGTGTGTCTCTGTGTGAGCATGTGCGCACATGCCCAGGTGCCCATAGAGGCCAGGGGTATCAGATCTGCCCGGAGCTGGCGTTAACAGGTGGCTGGCTGGCTGGCTGATTTGCATCCAAGGGCATCCGTAAAGGCCCACCACGAGTCTGAAGTCAGGAGTCAGTGCCTCACCTAAATAGGGACTGGAAGGTGATCAGGAAGATGACGCAGAAGGTGAACTGCCAGGGTTCCTCCTGTTTGCCTTTCAGAAGGGAAACAGGCCCAGGTGGGGTGGCTCAGCAGGCCCAGGGACTTGCTACACAAGGCTGAGCTTTGTCCCCAGAACCCAGGAAGAAGGAAAGAACTAATTCCACTGTTTTACCCTCTGACCACCACACCTGTGACAAGGCTCTGAAGCAAATAAACAACTTAAGTAAATCATTTCAGTGGTGAGCAGCGGGCTGGAGAAATCAGTCAGCAGCTAAGAGCCTGTGCTGTTCTTGCAGAGGTTCTGAGTTTGACTCCCAGCACTCATGTCAGGTGGCTCACAACCACCTGTAACTCCAGCTCCAGGATGTCTGATACCCCCGGCCTCCATGGGCATTTGCACGTGTGTGCACAAACACAGACATGCAGTTTAAATAAAGACAAATTGCAAGGACAGAGGGCAGAAATTTTGATAAGGGACTCAGGGTGAGACAAGCCTTCAAAAGTGACCCTAAGAACTGCTTTCCAGTTGCTTCTGGAAGTTTCCCTGTGGACAGGCCCAAGTCTTCAAGGAGGCAGTGGTCATGAGGGAATTGCTTCTGAGGTCCATAGCTCCTAAGACAAAGCAGGCTCCCCAGGTTCAGGATGCAGTGGCGTTTCCACCATCTTAGAGATTGCCCTGGCATCTACACATGGCCATTCTGAATTTGTACCAGACACTTCGAGCAAGTTACCAGCGTCCTCCTTTAAATCAGTCACCCAGCTGAAGCCACAGGACCCTCCTGACCAGCTCCTGATTGTTAGACTACGCTGGGTAGTTATGTGAGGTCCCATTGTCCATCCCCTGACCCTGTTCTGTAACTCAGTGGTTGCTTCCTCCTTCTGGCCTGTTTACCTTCCGGCCCATTAGGCTTCAGAGTCTTCTGGGAAGCTACAGGCATTTTGCCTCTCCACTCTCCAAGCCAGAGCGGGCTGGATACTGCAGCAGCAGGGAAAGTTTTCTGCCAAAGGGGGTGGCAGCACAAAAGCAAGATTTGACTCCCAGTGCTCAGGTGGTACAGGGTGCCCATGCTCCTTTGGAATGGCCTGGGCATCAGCTCCTTCTTGTTATCATCAGTCCTTTCTGCATGCATCCGTCTTTGGCGCTGGCTAGGCTAGGGCAGGGTAGAAGCAGACACTGACACATAACCTCTGTCAGGTAGTGTGTTCTGCCGAGTGTTAGAGAGAAGCCAGTCACTGCTAGGGAGGGGTCAGTGTACTGAGAGAGGTGCTCCAACCTCCTCCACCTGCCTCACTTCCCCTGTACCACGGAAACCAAAGGGTCAGTGAGGAAGAGCTTACAGTGTCTCCATTGTGTTCGGTTGGGTTAGTGCTTGTCTTAGTCAGGGTTTCTATTCCTGCACAAACATCATGACCAAGAAGCAAGTTGGGGAGGAAAGGGTTTATTTGGCTTACTTCTACATGGCTGTTGATCACAAGGAAGTCAGGACTGGAACTCAAGCAGGTCAGGAAGCAGGAGCTAATACAGAGACCATGGAGGGATGTTCCTTACTGGCTTGCTTTTCCTGGCTTGCTCAGCCTGCTCTCTTATAGAACTCAAGACTTCTAGCCCAGAGATGGCACCACCCACAAGGGGCCCTATCCCCTTGATCACTGATTGAGAAAATGCCCCACAGCTGGGTCTCATGGAGGCACTTCCCCAACTGAAACTCCCTTCTCTGTGATAACTGCAGCCTGTGTCAAGTTGACACACAAAACCAGCCAGTACAATTGACCCCTTGTCAACTTGACACAAAAACACATCACTATTAAGCCTCAACCCTTATGTTCTTATTCATCCCCAAGATCTAAAGTCCCACAGTCTTTACATATTAAAAGTTCAATCAATTTAAAATGTCCAATATCTTAAAATTTAAAGTCTCTTAACTGTGGGCTTCACTAAAATACATTTTTCCTTTAAGAGGGAAAAATATCAGGGCACAGTCACAATCAAAAGCAAAACCAATGTCTAGGATCTAACTCACGATCTTCTGGGCTCCTCCAAGGGCTTAAGTCACCTCTCTAACTCTGCCCTTTGTAGCACACATCTTGTCTTCTGGGCTCCAGGTGCCTGTACTTCACTGTTGCTGCTGTTTTTGGTGGTCATTCATGGTACTGGCATCACCAAAACACTGTCATCCGCTGTAACTAGGCTTCACCAATAGCCTCTCATAGGCTCTCTTCATGGTGCCAGGCCTCAACTCCTTTGCATGACCCCTTCAGTCCTGGGCCATTAATTGCAACTGAGGCTGCATCTTTACCAATGGCCTTCCATGGCCTCTCACTGTGCTAAGCCTCAGCTGCTCTTCAAGACCCCTTCGTGCTGTCAAAACCAGTACCACCTGGGTGACTCTTACACATTACCAAGTCCTGCTGTAGCACAAGGTACAACCTTGGCTATCTCTGGAACACAACCTCTTTGTGCTCTCAGAAAACACTCCCCAGAAGATGTTACCTCAATGATGCTGGTCTCTTTTTAATCACCGCTAATTTCTTAGCTCCAGCTAACCAGCATCAATAGTCCCAGTAATGCAAAGTTCTCTCTTTAGTAGTTCTGGTATCTTGTTAATCACAGCTGATACTTCAGCCCCAGCTAACCAGAACCACAGAATCTTCACAATCAAAACAACATGGCCCTGATAAGAGTCTTTAATCTTCCCTCTGAAATTTTACAAGCCAGGCCTCCATCTTCTGCACTGTTCTCAACATGATCTTCCAAGCTCCCACAGACATTCTACAGAGTTCTTAACAGTGGCTCTTCTAGCTCAAGGTTCCAAAGTCCTTCCACAGTCCTCCCCAAAACATGGTCAGGTTGTCACAGGAATACCCCACTTCTGGTACCAATTTGTCTTAGTCAGGGTTTTTATTCCTGCACAAACATCATGACCAAGAAGCAAGTTGGGGAGGAAAGGGTTTGTTTGGCTTACTTCTACATTGCTGTTGATCACCAGAGGAAGTCAGGACTGGAACTCAAGCAGGTCAGGAAGCAGGAGCTGATGCAGAAGCCATGGAGGGATGTTCCTTACTGGCTTGCTTTTCCTGGCTTGCTCAGCCTGCTCTCTTATAGAACTCAAGACTTCCAGCCCAGAGATGGCACCACCCACAAGGAGCCCTACCCCCTTGATCACTAATTGGGAAAATGCCCCACAGCTGGATCTCATGGAGGCACTTCCCCAACTGAAACTCCCTTCTCTGCGTTAACTGCAGCCTGTGTCAAGTTGACACACAAAACTAGCCAGTACAGTGCTTGAGCCCGTCCTGGCATGGGTGGTTTCTTCTGGTCCTCTAGCTCCACTCACCTACCACTGGCCTGATCTATATCAGGGTCACAGTTGATCCTCTGTCCCAGGGCAGATCACTTCTGGTTTGGAATGGAAACACCCTCCTCTCCATGACATAATAGCACTTGTCCTAGAATTTTGGCAAATGCATCATGCCAGCAATTGACTGGGCTTGGCATGCATGTGTTGTTGACACGCCTTCCAGTATAGCATCTGTTCCTTCGCTGACGGTCATCTCCTTCGTAGTGGCTGGTCCTCTTCTGCATGAGCAGAGGTGCTTGAGCTCTCATGAGTATTTGGGCCATCATTAAACTTGCATGGGCAATAAAAATAAGACATGTGGCAAGGGGTGGTGTGTGTAGCTATAGTCCCAGCTGCTCAAGGCCAAAGCAGGAAGGGACATAGCATCTCAAAGAAACAAATGGACTGTTGACAGAACCTTCTTTGCATGCAGTAGGTCTTGGCAGCACCGCGGTCCCGTACCTGGGATGTTTGGAGAGTGAATGTGTCCCACTTAGGGTTATTCTTGCTACAATGCAACACCATGACCGAGGTAGCCTGCCTTCTTATAGAACTCGGGACCACCAGTCCAGGACTGCCCACCCCCCTGTCAGTCACTAAGAAAATGCCCTACAGCTGGATCTTAGGGAGGCATTTTCTCAATTGAGGTTCCCTCCTTTCAGATGACTCGAGCTAGTGTTAAGTTGCCATAAAACTAGCCAGCACAACTGGCCTTTGTCAACTCACAAACACGTCACTGAAAAGCCATGACCTTTCCTTTCTTATTCTTCCCCAAGATTAATATCAACGTTATAAACATTCCAAATTCTAAAAGTCCCACAGTCTTTAAAATGTTAAATGCTTAAAAATTCAGCTTCTTTAAAATTCAAAGTCTCTCAACAGTGAGCTCCTGTCAAATCAAAAATAAATCCTTCCTTACTGAAGAGGGAGAGCCAGGGCACAGTCATTCTGAACACAGCAAACGCAATCTCCACAGATTAACAATGTAATGGCCAGTGTCTGGGATTCGCTCAGGGCTTCTGGGCTCCTCCAGTGGCTTGGGTCAGCTCAGCTCTTCCCTGCAGCACACACAGCTGCTCCTCCAGGCGCAGGCTGGCTCCACTCCACTGCTGCTGTGTTCTTGGTGGTCATCCCATGGCACTGGCATCTCCACTCTGCTGGGGTCTCTGCTGCAACTGGGCTGTACCTTCACCGTTAGCCTCTCCTGGGCTCTCTTCAGGGACTCCAGCCCTGTCACACAGTGCCAAGCCTCAGCTGCTCTCCATGACCCCTTCCTGCCCTCAGAACTAGCACCACCTGGGTGACTCTTACACTACCAAGTTAAGTTGCCAGCACAAAGTACAGCAGCCGTGGCTGCCTCTGGGCCACAGCTGCTGTGCGCCGACCCCCGAGGACTCACTTCCCAGAAGGCTTCACCACAATGATGCTGCTCTCTTCCAAAGCACAGCTGGTTCTTTGGCCCCAGATGACCAGACAACCACAGACTCGTCACACAAATGGCTCAGTAGAGTCTTTGCTTCACTCTGAGACTTCACAAGCCAGACCTCCTTCATCTGTATCTTTCTCAGCATTATTGGCTCCAGAGCTCCTACAGAACAGCTTACCAAGCTTTGAACACTCAATGGCTTTTTTTGCCTAAAGTTTCAAAGTCTTTCCACAGTCCTCCCAAAACAACCTGGTCAGGTCTGTCACAGCAATACCACACCATCCTGGTACCAGCTTCTGTCCTGGTTAGGGTTACTACTGCTCTGGTGAAACACCGTGACCAGGGCAGTTTGGGCAGGGAAGGGTTCATTTCCATTTACACATCCAGTTAAAGATCTATCGCTTAGGGGAGGCAGGGCAGGAACCTGGAGGCAGGAGCTGATGCAGAGGCCATAGAGAAGTGCTGCTTACTGGCCTGCTCCCCATGGCTTGCTCAGGCTGCTTTCTTATAGGACCACCAGCCCAGGATGGTCCCACCCACAGGGGGCTGGGCCCTCCCCCATCAATCAGTGATTGAGAAAATGCTCTCTATATGATGTGCTTTGAGAAGCTGAGTGACCCCACCACCAAGCTGGCTCAGCAAGGACTCCATAGCGGATGGGAGGGACCCATCCCAGCAATCCGAACCCATTGCCCCTTTGTGCCCACCTGCCTGTTGTAGGTGAAGCCCCAGAAGTTGCAATTCCGTTAGGCAAATAAATGTTCACAGCCACTTGAGAAATAAAAATAGAATCCTTGAGCATTTCTTCACTACGTGTCAAGGACGTGCTGCAAGTTCAGTTAGGGATGGGCTCATGCCAAGATGCTCTTAACCCCAATTAGCTTTTAACCCCCAGCACTCCACAGGAACAGCCCTGCCGGCTTGGCACCCCTCCCTTGCTCATCTGAAACACCCTGCGGGATCAATCCAGACAGCTCAGCTGTGCATTTGGCATGTGGCCATCGCCACTCGAACCCACTCCTCCAGGCTGCAGATGCTCTGTGAATTCTGCCCTCGGCCTTGCAGATCCTGTGTGTTTAGGAAAGCCCCAACACTCAGTGTTGCCACACTGCGGTTTCTAAGAAGTTCCTTTATCGCCCACGCCGAATTAACAGGGAAAGCTAACAGGGAAAGCGAAGATACCAACCAGCCCAGGAGCAAGAAGGCTGGGAGTAGAGCCTGTGAGTCTTTTGTGTTAAGACCCCAGGAGCGGACAAGCAGAATGGAAAGTGCTGGAACCTTGAAAGCTCGTCCCCCTGTCTGCAGGTACCATAAATAAGCAGGCACTTGAAGAACCGCCCACTTGGTGAGGAGGTTGCTCAGTGCCCCATGTAAGGACACATGACGGCCAGCAGGGTTCAGCGCACCCTCTCTCAGTCCCCAGCCTTCTGTGGGAATGCACAACACCATGAGAGCGTGCCATCCTGGAATTTCCTGCGCCATCTGTTACGTGCACCCACAGAGATGGCAGGGATGGGAAGGCCCCTCCTTGGCTGGCTGGACAGTGGCTGACTTCTGCTTCCAGGAGTGTTTCCCATTACCTCCTTGCCAGAAGTGAAGTCCTAACCACAAGCTGTAGGCCGCCTCTCCTCTCAGCGAGAGAAAGATGACAAGCAGGCTTTAGGGGTTGTTTTTTGATGGCTGGGCTTGTGGCTGGGAATCCTACCAAGAGGTAGGTCTTCAGAAAGACCACAACCCCTTTGAAGGCTTTAGTTAGCTAGGATTTCAGAGATGTCACCTCTTCTCCGGACCACTGTAGAGTACCATTTGGTGACTCTGCTGTTAAGGGATCCTTTGACTGGTGAGGGCGGGCAGGGAGCTCTGCTGATGGCAAGAGCGGAGTGCCAGGCTCCTCTCCTTCGTACCCTCACCCTTCCCTCAGTTCCTTCTGAGATGGAACCCAGGGCCTTTAGATCACTCTCCCATTGAGCCACACCTCCCAGCTCTCCAAACTGTGTTTAGAAAGAGACACACACCCCCTCCCCACACAGCATCATGTTTGTTTTTTTCAACAGAGCAGGTGTACTGCATAGCTGCCTGGCATGAAGGGTATAGGGGTGGGATAGGGTTACAAAGCAAATCAGCAAAGCCAGGCTGCCTCGTTCCCAGCACAATGGTGACACCTTCCTCCCAGGCACTTCACCAAGCACAGCACAGTCCACAAATATTCGTCCGTGCCTAATTCTGTCCGGTGTACAGTCTTCTCTAGATGTTCGACAAGCAAGGATCTGGCCCTTGCCCTCAGCATACTGCCTCCTGCTGTGGATGCAGGAGCCCTGTTCCCTGCAGGACAGAAGTCATGCGGTGCCAGCCGAGCACTGTGGATGTAGTCACGAGCCCCAGAGAAGCCTGGAGGAATCGCAGAGGAGGCTGACATTTGAATGAGCTCTGAAGGTGGAGCCAGCAAAAGGAGGTTCTCTGTCATCAGGAGGGTCCAGAGGGCAAAGGCATGAAGGGAGAAATTAGCTCCGTGGGGCATAGGGGAGGGCAGGGGAAAACAGCCCCCTGCCCCTCTTCGAGGTAGGCACAACAAGCTGGGTTTTCAGAGAAAGCTGGGCTGGGTCAGGGTATGCCTGCAACTCTCTTCCCTGCCCCTGAACCTCTCCAGTCCCTCCATCTCCTCCGTCAGATTCGGGGTCACCTCCTGCTCTGATGACCTTGAGAAAAGCCACACATGTGGGCGCTCTGCAGATGTGAAGGTGCCTGTGGCCTTGAGCAGTGATATTATCACAGGGTGACTTTGATAGAGGTGGAGTGATGAGAATGGGGACCAGAAAGGCTGACGCTGTGACCGATTCCTGTCTGGCTGTGGGACCTGAGAGATTCTGGAAGCTCTTACAGGAGAGGCAATTTGTGATTGACACCAAATGTATGGTTTTTTGTTTGTTTGTTTCTCTGGCCGGGAAGATTTGGGGACAGGGAAAGTAGGTATCACACTGTGTAGCTGGTGCTACTGTGTAGACTGCCACTCTTGTATTCCCTTCTAAACAGCAGACAGTGCGCCCCATTTTGTTCAAGACAAAATTGAGTGGAGCTGGAGCCTTTCTTCAGCACATGCCAAGTGTGGTGAGTTCAGGCCAGAGGTGAACATGGCTCAGCTACAGCACCATTCTTGATTTAAAGATCCACTTGTCAACAGCACAGTATTTATGCCCCCTGCTGGAGCTGGCACCTGACGCAGGACCACTACAAGAGGGAGTAAAGATTCTAGGGTATATTCAGACCACCACAGGAGGCTCCAGGGAGAGCCATGGTTCTCAGCCCATAGGTCTCTACCCTTTCAAGGGTCAAATAAATGACACTTTCACAGGAGTTGCCTAGACCATCGGAAAACACAGATGTTTGCATTACAAGTCATAACAGTAGCAAAATTACAGTTATGGTTGGAAGAAGAGTGTTTGAAGCTGAAGCCTCGGCACTTCTGGATTCAGCAAAACTCCATGCTATGTGGGGGCTGGGAGGCCCACGCAGCCCGGCCCAACCCGTGTAAGGCTGTCAGCACCTGCCCCAGGTATTCCAGTGTCTGGCCTGTGTCCAGGGGACAGAGGCCAGGTGCAAGCCAGGAGCTCCCTGTCACCGAAGCTTATTTCTAACACAGGTTGGAGAAATTCAGCTTCTGGTAGCCTTATGTTTGGTCTGTGCACTGGGTATGGCCTTGTCCTGCAGGGGGCGCTCTGTGGCACCATTGAGAGCCCAGCTGAGCTCTGTCTGGGACCCCTGGCTTTGGGAAGACTTTGTGGCTTGGAGCTGCTTGTCTGGGGAACGTTCTGTCAGCCTTGCTCAAGGCAAGGAAGAGGTTCAAGGTAGCTGGACGCTTGGCACCTGAACAGCTCGGATGAGTATCACCTGCTTGGGGACATGGGAGGCAGACAGCCCTGACAAACAGTAGACTCCAGAACATTCTGAAAAAGCAGCAGCTGAGTGCTGCCTGCACTGCCTTAGGAACAAGAGCTGCCTTGTGTCCATCAAGGCTCCAGCAAGGCTGCACTCGAGGCCTTTGGTACGCAGCAAAACTCACTGACCCAGAAAGAGAGATTTGAGTGGCCCCGTTTGCCCCCTCCCAGTCTGTCTCGGACTTTATTCCCAGAAACCAGCTTGAGGATTTCATTAGAAATCAAAGCATTGCTGGTCCTTTTTCTTCCTTTTTTAAAGAAACACACTTGGCTGCTGTGATCAGTGTTCCGGCTTTCTGTAATGAGGGGGGTGACAAGAGTCCTTGAACAGAGACTGAGTTGGAACTGATCAATGGCATTTGGGGGTTGGAAAATTTGCTCAGGAGCCGGCTAATTTATAATGTCATATGGGCTAGACTGGAAGACCCAGGAGGATAAGCTGTCTCTTGGCTTTCTTTCTCGTCTTTCTGTAAAAGGAAAAGAGAACGCACATCATCTGGCTGGTGATCACTCAGTGGTAGACTCTGCCCTGCCAGACCCCAGCAAACCTCTCTTCCCACTTCCACATCCATCCTCTGTCCTGTCACTGTGATGGCCCACTCCTGCAGCTGCTTGCTTCTGGCTTGAGCTAATTTGCAAAGGACACCTGTTCGTTAATTAGCCTAGCTCCAGGTCTCCTGTTTCATCTGGGGGCTCCGCTGTGGGCCCTGAACTTGCTTAGCAGTGAGGCTGGTCTGTGTCTCCGACTATGAAAGAAAACAGCCACTATCCAGCTAATAGTGGCCCAGCTGGAGCTCAGTCTTAAAAGAGTGCTTTCCCACCAGGTTTCCCACCAGGACAGACCTGGTGTCTGGACTACATATGGAACCCTGAGCAGGTGGATCCTCATTCTGACTCTGTCACTCAGCTGGTCCCAGGGACCCTTTCCACCCCATAGGGTTTCACAAGATGGGGTGTCTCTTGCCCTCAAGCCTTTACAAGTGTGCACCAAGAACGAAAGATAGATGAGGAAGGACTCTGCCCAAGGACCCCTGGAGAGTGACCCTGCCCTCCAAAACCATCCCACTCCTCCATACTGTTTTTATGCAATAGAACATCCTAAAAATCAGGCTTCATGCTCTGTATGACATCTGACCCTTCATACGAGCCGTCATAGGTCAGAGCAGAGTTGCCCAGACCCCCAGGCGTACCAGGAAGCCAGTTCCCAACAGATCCAAGTCATTTGGACACATTTTGTGTGTTTGTGCATCTCCCTGTCAGCCCCTTCTCTGCTTCAAAAGAGAAATTCATCAATGGAAAGTTTCCCTGAAGTGGTAATTTTCCTAAATGACTTACTGATGATGCTGCACACGAACAGGCTCGACCAGGGGTGGCGGCTGGTGTGCGTGTTTCTTACTATGGTCCAGCTTTCCTGCCTGGGCTACACAGGCACCTGCCTTTGCCTTCACAGAGAGGCCCCTCCCCTGACTTCCACCGTCACCCAGGCCTAAACAAATGCTTCTCTATGCCCCTTTTCCTGCGGAGAGCCAGGGCTGGTCTCGAGGCCCCCAGCAGAAAGCCCTTCTCTTCAGAAGCCACCCAGCCCTACTGCCAGGGTGCCTTCACCCAGCCCAGCTAATTAGAGCCTTTCTTAGGCGGCTCTGGAATCTTGTCATTCACTCTCACAGAGATAATGGACATGGATAAGAGGTCACAGCTTCCCCCACTTCCTGCCCTCCTTGTGGAGAGAGGGGAGGGGAGCTCCCTCCTGCCTGTCACAGGAACTGTCTGGTCCGACTCCCCCTACTTGGCAGCTCTGATAGAGTCACAGCAGCTTCTGGGGCCAGAGCCCAGCTCCTGAGGGTAGGCTCTCCCCAGATTCTGCAGGCTCCTCGCCACCCCACCGTATGCCGCATCTCTGGTGAGTGTCATTAGCATCCTCGTGATGAAATGGCACGGTGTAAATGTTAATAAGGGCTGATGTTTTGCCTGCTTCCTTCCGAGTGGCAGATTGGAAATGGTACCATCTTAACTCCAACGCAGCTTTTAATCCCCCTGCTTCCTGAGCAGCCAATTTGGCATGAAAAGCACAGTCCCCGTCCCCCTCCCCCAGACACCACCATATCTCCCCCACCCTGTGCTTCTGGAAAGGGGTTACATATCCCACAGGCCAGCAGGCTCGTTTGTTTGGTTGGTTGGTTGGTTTTTGTTTTTGTTCGTTTGTTTGTTTGTTTTTGAGACAGGGTTTCTCTGTGTAGCCATGGCTGTCCTGGAACTCACTCTGTAGACCAGGCTGGCCTCGAGAACTCAGAAATCCGCCTGCCTCTGCCTCCCAAGTGCTGGGATTAAAGGTGTGCACCACCACTGCCCAGCAATTTTTTTTTTAAGTTAAGCATTTTCCCTTGTTCTCCAAAGAAAAGGAAACTAGGGGGCCAATACTACAGGCCCCTGGGTCTTGGGACAGTTCACCTCCAACTACCATGGCTGAGGATGACCCTCAGAGGGCTGGAGCACCAGGCCTGGATGTGTGCCACCACGTGTGGTTTATGCAGTGCTGGGGACTGAGCCCAGGGTGAGCATCATCCAGTTAAGTAGCCAGTTAAGCTACTTCCCAGCCCCACTGCAGGATGAGACCCTTCCTGTCAATCCGGACATTTCCCTACTCGGCCCCAGCAGCCCTAGCTGTCGTCCTCTGCCTTCCAATCCTTGTTGAAAGGTGGTATCCTTACCCTCTCAGCCGCCCGCCTCTGCCTGTGAGAGCCCTTTATGTCCCGTTCCCTCTGTCCCCTCTTCCCCGTGATGGTGAGGGCCCATCTGATACTCCTCGCTTCTGTTTCATTCTTGATCCACACTCCGCACAGCACACTACTGGGCCTGAGGCTTTCCCATCAGTACCTACTGAAGTAGGTAGAAAGGATTGGGTAGAGGTCCCAGGATGAAGCCTGGGCCTTGCCTACACGTGGCAGTGACATCCAAGCAGGAGGCTCTGGCTCTCTCATCTTGCCTAGCCCTTGGTATTTGTCTTCAGTGATGCTGACAGGCCCCAGGGAGACTCTGTCAGTAGGTCCGAGCGTTCACCTGTGTTACTGCAGGACCTCAGCTCTGTGCACAGGCTGCACTTCCCTCACAGCCTGCCCTGTGTGTCCAGCTCTGCACGCCTTCTCATTGCTCCTCTCATCCCCAGGCTATCTTCACTGTCCTCCTTGGTCCATTCACCTTCTTTGATGTCCAGAAGACTAAGTACCTGCAGATCTTGACCTCTCTGATGAGATGGATCGGTGAGTCTGAGAAACCTCCCAAGTGTCTACCCTTCTCCCCAGCCCCTCCCTCCACCTCTGCAAAGAAACCAGGCAAACTCCCAGCTGGGCCGTGGCAGTGGCTCAGTTCACTTGGCCTGCCTGGTCCTCTGACCTTTCTAGAGGGCGAGGAGGAGCGGGCGCTCCATCACCTTTTACTACTGGGGAAACTTAGTAGCAAAAAAACATGAGTGACTTTTTCCAGGTCACATTGAGTGGATGGAACTGGGCTAGGGCCTGAACTGCTAATTATGGTCCACCCTCCTCCTTGTGACCATGCCAGGTTGGGCTGTGCCTCCTGGAGGGGACAGGAACACCATCTCTGCCCTGTCAAGGATTTGATGTCTGGCACAGCCATAAAACCCAGTGGGCCACAACCACAGCTACTCTGAGCCTTTGACTCTTGGACCACCAGAGTGAGAAAAGATATTCCTGCCATCTGAGAGAGCTTCTAGCTAACTGATACCCCGAGTGACAGCACTCTTGTCCTCAGGTAGATGCTGGGGATCTTCCCCACCTTAAACTGGGTTAGCAGCAGGAACCTGTTCACTTCTGCCATGCCAGTCAGCTGGCCACCCCCATCCAGGGAGGAGCCAGCTGCTGCAGGAGGAGGATGACCAGCAGTGGGGCTGCTGCTGCCTTTCCTCAGGCTCTGTTATGCGGCTGACTTTCTCGGTATAAAAGCTAAAAAGGAGTGGGGCTGGGACCTAAGTCAGCCCAGTACCTGTCTAGTATGCACGAAGCCTGGGTTTGGTCCCCAGCACCAAATAAAACCAGGTATGGTAGCACATACCTGCACTCCAGCACTTGGGGGAAAGCAGGAGGAGAAATCGAAGTTCAAGGTCTCACTTAGCTACAAACTGAGTCAATTCAAGGATAGCCTTGGCTGCATGGGATGGATGAGTCTAGAAGCCCCCACCCGGTCCCTGGCACAGAGTTTCCAGAGAAGTTTGAGTTGGGCTCCTTCTTCCTAGCTGTCCTCCTTAACCCCCATCAGGGCCAGGGCTGCAGACTGCTGCTGATGATTCTGCTGAAGGCATTCACACCTACAGTGTCAGGAACAGTGTCAGGCTTCTCCGAGCCCCAGTCCCCCCAGAAGAGAAACCACAGGAGCCCTGGCTTCCACAGTGAGAAGGCAGATCATCCTCTCAAACAGCCCCTCCTGCCCCAGCTACAGCAACATGGGCATGGGGCAGCCCCCAACACCTCTAATCCAGGAGTCCTACAGGGCTTGGTGCCTAGAAGTCAGGGTTGACAGGGGTCAGAACACAATCCATTCCCCCTCTCGTATATCTTGTCTCTCTTGTGACGTGTGAGCGCTCCAGCAGGGTGCTGACGTTTTTGTGGGCAGGGTTTAGAGAGGAATGTTCTCTGCCCCCCTTTGCCCCCCACCTATTTCTCTTGCCCAGTTCCTTTCACTCCCCTGGCTAGGTCTGCAAGTCTGGCCCCATCCTGCTTATACTTGCCTGTCCTTGGCCTGGGAAGGATCCTCTAAGCTCTGGCCTGAAGCTGAGCCCCTTCTCATTTTTTGCAATGCTGGGATGACGGGCAGGAGGGATGGGGGGCCGGTGGCACATGCTTTGGCCAGATTGATGGAGTCCATAAGGAGACAACAGCCCTGATAATGACAGTTAAATTTCTGTATTTTTTTTTTTTTAACAAGGTCTCTATCTAAAGAGGGAAGCTTGGGCCCAATGTAATGGCACACATTTATAAGCTCCACACTTAGTAGGAGGAGGCCGGAGGGTCAGGAGTTCGAGGCCAGTCTCAACTACATAGAAAAAGGAGCTTGAGCTCATGAGACCCTGTCTCAAAGAGAGAGAAAGGAGGTTGAGGAGGAAAGCTTTTAGGAAGGGAAGAGCTGAGAGTAAACAAATGTTCTTGTGAGTACGACAACTGGGCGAGGGTCACAGCAGAGCTCTTGATGCCACCAAGCCCCACCTACCACCAACGCACCTTTGCTTCCCTCCGTTTTACCCTCCTCTGAACCTGGACAGACACTGGCTGTGTTAGGGGGACGGCCCAGTAGGTACAAAGCACTCCGTCCATAGGAGCCTGAGAGCCTCGGTTTGGCTCCCCCTGACCCATGTCAAAGCTGGACACAGGAGCACAGAGGTCTGGGAGCTCAGCTCTTATGGGAAGTTGGGGGCAAACTCAGGGTCTATGCATCAGTAAACAGAGACTGCCTTAGAACTGGACAGCAGACGACAACTGACCTTCAGTATCACACTTGCTGCCAACATTCACAAGAACAGGTTTGAGTATATGTTACACATTCCCAGCACCCGTGGATGGTTTACAACCTCCTGTAACTCCAGCTCCAGGGGGATCTGATGCCTCTGCCCCACTGGCACCTGCATGTATATGCATATACCAACATGCAAACGAATACACACACACACACATATACACATAATTTGAAATAATAAAGCAAGGCTGGAGAAGGTTGCTTAGACATTAAAGCTAAGTAAAGGTTAAGGTTTACAACTAAAACTTCAGGAATAAAGTAAGTAAGGGTAGGCAATGGTGCACGCCTTTAATTCCAGCACTTGGGAGGCAGAGGCAGGTGGATTTCTGAGTTCGAGGCCAGCCTGGTCTACAGAGTGAGTTCCAGGACAGCCAGGGCTATACAGAGAAACCCTGTCTCGAAAAAATAAAATAAAATAAAATAAAATAAAATAAAATAAAAGAGAGAGGGAGGGAGGGAGGAAAGAAGGAAGGAAGAGTAAAAGAAGGCTCAAGGCCAGCACCAGACATTAGCAGGTTCCTGATTCCAAGTCACTATTCCTCTATGGGAACTGCCATCCCACGTCCTACAGGGCAGAAAAGCTCCAGGTCTACCCTGGGCCTCCTGGGGCCTCCTAGCAGCTCCCGAGCGAGCGCTGCAGGGCAGGAGGCAGTGGTCCTGAGGGTCTGTGACAGCCGTGGGTGCCTGAGTGAGCAGCGAGGGAGGATCCTGTACTTGTCTCTTGCTAGCAATGACGCTGCTGTCTTCACTGCCTTCGCCTCTCTTCTCCCTTGGAGTTGAGAGATAATCAAATGTCAGGAGTCTCTGGGGCACACTGCTGTGGGTGACAGAGCTCAAGGCCATCATTTTTCTCCACGAGAGACTCAGTCAGACCTTTGAACTTAAAGGGCTTGGCCTCCCAGGGACAGAGCCGCCCAGGAAAAGGAAAATTGCTGTTAAGTAAGCTAAACCATAGTGACCGTGTTTAAGCTCCCAGCTGGGGCAGAGGAAGTGCCAGGGTGGCGCTTCTCAGCAAGAAGCAGGCGCTGTCCTCCACCCAACCCCAGGTCATGCTCTGAGGAGGAGAACCAGGCAACAGAAGTCCCCAGAGCCACACCAAACAGGCAGTCCAGTTCACGGAAGGAACCTTAGCCTACCAAACCAAGCCCGGGGCCACAGTAAGGGAGTCTCTCTCTGGACCAACCTCAGTGCCTGGGAGTTTGTTTTCTTTTTTCTAGAACTCCCCTCAGGCAGTGATCTCAGAGGTCCTCAGGAGCCTCTGCCAAGTTGTCATCCTGCCTGTGAGAAGCAGCTGTGTGATGCGGCCTCACAAGACCAGCCTCCCCTCCCGCCTTCCCACACTTTGCCAGCACCCACCCTCTCTCTCCCCTCTCCCCAAATGACTGGCTGTTCCTTTTCAAGAGCTGAGCAGGGAGCTTGGGGAGGCAGTAGGCTGGCCC
>JADRCD010123099.1:395-14762 GCA_019843815.1 Montemys delectorum
GATGACAATCAACAAATTTCTAATTCCTCATGTTTTTAGATTTCAATCAATTAGGATATGTTAGTAATATTAATTTTCATATTAAGATATTAAGAAAAAGTAATTGTTACTTCCTGTTGTTTTTGTTGTAAGAGGTGGAATTAGATTTGTGTGGATTTGTTGAAAGATTACTTTCTTGCTTCTAGGGTGTAATTTTGCTCCTTATGTTGATGTTTTCCATCTATTATCCTTTGCAGGGCTGGATTTGTGGAAAGATATTGTGTAAATTTGGTTTTGTCATGGAATATCTTGTTTTCTCCATCTAAGGTAATTGAGAGTTTTGCTGGGTATAGTAGCCTGGGCTGGCATTTGTGTTCTTGTAGGGTCTGTATGACATCTGCCCAGGATCTTCTAGCTTTCATAGTCTCTGGTGAGAAGTCTGGTATAATTCTGATAGGCCTGCCTTTATATGTTACTTGACCTTTATCCCTTACTGCTTTTAAAATTCTTTCTTTGTTTAGTGCATTTGGTGTTTTTGTTATTATGTGACGGGAAGAATTTCTTTTCTGGTCCAGTCTATTTGGAGTTCTGTAGGCTTCTTGTATGTTCATGGGTGTCTCTTTCTTTAGGTTAGGGAAGTTTTCTTCTATAATTTTGTTGAAGATATTTACTGGCCCATTACCTTGGGAGTCTTCACTCTCTTCTATACCTATTATCCTTAGGTTTGGTCTTCTCATTGCATCCTGGATTTCCTGAATGTTTTGGGTTAGGAGCTTTTTGCTTTTTATATTTTCTTTGACTGTTGTGTCAATGTTTTCTATGGTGTCTTCTACCCCTGAGATTCTCTTTTCTATCTCTTGTATTCTGTTGGTGATGCTTGCATCTATGACTCCTGATTTCTTTCCTAGGTTTTCTATCTCCAGGGTTGTCTCTTTTCTGATTTCTTTATTGTTTTTATTTCCATTTTTAGATTCTGGATGATTTTGCTCATTTCCTTCACCTGTTTGATTGTGTTTTCCTGTAGTTTGTGTTTCCTCTTGAAGGGCTTCTAGCTATTTACCTGAATTCTCCTGCATTTCTTTGAGGGTGCTATTTACGTTTTTCTTAAAGTCCTTTATCATTGTGAGAAGTGATTTTATATCTGAATCTTGCTTTTCTGGTGTGATGATGTGTCCAGGACTTGCAATGGTGGGAGTATTGGGTTCTGATGATGCCAAGTAACCTTGGTTTGTGTTGCTTATATTCTTATGCTTGCCCTGCATTATCTGGTTAGCTCTTCTGCTACCTGCCCTTGCTAAATCTGACTGGAGCCTCTGTCTTTCCTGTGATCCTGGTTGTGTCAGAACTCCTCAGAGTCAAGCTGTCTCTGTGATCTTGTGATTCTAGGATCCTGTGACCCTGGGCTTGTTAGAGCACCTGGGAGTGGAGCTTCCTCTGGGTGTTTTGGGAATGACTGCAGAGTTTGCACCCAATGTCTGCTCAGGGCACCGGCCAGCCCAGACAGACTGGAAGCAGCCCGAGCCACTGGGCTGGCAGAGTTCCTGCGTGCCTGGGTCCTGCTGGTCCCAGTTACTCCCAGTATTGTGACAGATGTTATGTCCTCCTCACTTCTGATTCTGAGTGTGTTGGAGCGCCTGGGAGTGGAGCTTCCTCTGGGTGTTGTGGGACTGGCTGTGGAGCTTGTGCCCAAGGTCTGCTCAGGGCACCAGCTCTGCAACCTTAATTTTTTTTGCCATATAACATAGCTGTATCAGAATTAGACTATGGGTATCTTGGATGGGGCCTTGTATTGGCTGGTTTTGTGTGTCAACTTGACACAAGACAAAGGAGTCTCCCTTGAGGAAATGCCTCCATGAGATCCAGCTGTAAGGCATTTTCTCAATTAGTGATCAAAGAGAGAAGGTCCAGGCCCTTGAGGGTGATGCCATTCCTGGAGTGGTAGTCCCGGGTTCTATAAGAAAGCAAACTGAGCAAGCCAGGGAAAGCAAACCAGTAAGCAGCACCCCTCTATGGCCTCTACATCAGCTCCTGCCTCCAAGTTCCTGCCTGGTGTGAGTTCTTGTCCTGACTTCTTTTGGTGATAAACAGCAGCATGGAAGTGTAAGCTGAATAAACCTTTTCCTCTCCAACTTACTTCTTGGTCGTGATGTTTTGTGCAGGAATACAAACCCTAAGCCAGGCTTATTCTGCCTGCTAGCCTCATTAAGGGTCTAGTCCGGCTCTTGGCCCATGGAAAGCATACAGTAAATGAGGTTGTTATTGTGGCCTGCATCTGCAGTCTCTTTTCAAGTAAGAGTCCCCTTTGGTAAAGTTGCTTGATTTTTTTTTTTTTTTATGAACTTCACCTTGCCCAAGAGCAGGTGCTTAGTGAATGTTTATTAAATAATGGAATTTTCAATAAATGTGGATGGTTTCTTTTTTTATAAATATATATTGGACAATAAAAAAAAACATAAAACACAAACCAGAATCTATGACTCTCTTTGAGCAAAAAGAAGAAAGTCAGTTCACATAAGAGGAGTTGGTGGGCTGTGTTTTGCTGGAAGTGGTGTTATCATGGGGATGTTCAATATATGCCATGCATTTTTAGCAACCATTAAAACAGTTTTATGTACGGTAACATCTTTCAATCCTACAGTAAAATAATACACATTAAAATAGGCATGGGTGTGAGACCCCAGGGCCACTTCTCTGGAGCCTCCTCTAAATGTTGCAGAATCTGTATTTGTTTTCTCAGAAGGCTGTCTTCACGAGAGTCCAAACCTGTAGTCTCTCTTCCAACCACAGCTGCTGGCTACCTCCCTCCTGCTTGCTAGAGCCCCCTGCCTCCTGGTGCAGCAGCAGCTTCTTGTGTCCCCCGAATGCCTTGTGGCAAGTCCCAGGTGAGGCTGATTCATGGATAATGTGCAGATTCAGTCTACATCATGGTTGGCCATGTCAGTCAGGCCTGCTTTCTAAGGGGAGGAGCTATTAGCACCAGGCCTCCTGCTCGTTTTGAGAAAGCTTTGAACCCACTGGGCTTTAAAGGAGCGTATTCAATTAACCTCAGCAGGACATAACTATAAAAATGATTTATTGCCACTGGTGGGAATATAAATTAGTACAATCACTTTGTAGAATTACAGTTGAAGTTGCACACACTTCTCAACCTTGCAGTTCTTTCCTGTTACATGCCTTAGAAAAATGCCCTTAAAGTGTATGAAGAGAAGTGTTTAAGGGTGTTCATAATAGCATTTCATGATGGTATAACATTGGAAAGTAGCTAAGTGACTATCAACGAAAGAAAATAATTTATGGTATATCCAAATAATGGACTATTACATAGCACCAGACATGACTATTTAATGATTAAATTAACTAATTTCATTATTACAAAAAGGGAGTGTACAAAGGTATGTTGAAGAAGAATACATAGTCCAGGCTACTAGTTATATGAAGGTTGTTAAGGTTAAATGTATGTGAAAAGCTACACATTGTTTAGGGGTGTACATAGATGTGAAAATATATGAGAAAATTAAGGATAATTATAATGTAAAGGTTATTTTAATGGCTTTCTAGGGTGAGAGGGTAAGGCAGGAGAAGGATACATTGGTAGGACATAGACTTGCAAGAAGTTGGCCATGTTTTTTGTTTGTTTGTAACTGGGTGAAAAGCACATGGGTTTTAAAGTTCCCTTTGCATAATGCTCAATACATAAGAAAGTTCACAAAAGATTATAGTGCATTAGATCAATCACAAGAAAGTTTGTTTTTATCTTTAAAGAATAGCTTAGAAATATTTTTTTGTCTGTGCATATGTGTGTGCATGTGTATGTGCAGAGTGCATGCATTCGTGCATATGTGTGTGTGTGTGTAGGCATGTATACACCTGGAAGTCAGAAGACAGCCTGGGGTGCTGGGTTTTCCTTCTCTCCTTGAGACAGGGTCTCTTATTGATCACCACTGTGTCCATCTCATCTTGTTGTAGGAGCACTGGGATTCCAGATTCAGCAACTCTACTTTGGCTGCCTTTTACATGGGTCCTAGGAATCCAAACTCAGGTCCTCAGACATACACAGCAAGTGAACTATCTCCCCAACTCCACAAATGAGCAAATGAAAGGGTAGCTTCTTTGAGGGACTGGCAGCTAAGTGGTGGGGAGCTTGCCTCATCTTTTCAGAAGGAATGTACATCTAAATATAAAACTCTTTCCTACTACATCTGCTGGCCCACTCCCTCCTGTCTGCCTGAGATGCAGAGACCACGGTTCCTCCCCAGACCTCTAGGCAGGTGCCTTCCGGAGTTGGTGTCTTTCCCTGATCCGTCCAGGCATCTGTTCTTCTGTTGACTTGCTATCTCTGGATAATTATGTTTTAGTAATCTCTGGATTATTATAGTTTTTCAATTAGTTTAGGAACTTCAAAGTTAGCAAGTCAGAATTCAAGATGTCCAGTGAAATTTAAATTTCAGAAAAAAAATCAACAGATAACATTTTAATGAAAGTGTCCTAGTCACTGTTCTATTGCTGTGCAGAGACATCATGACCATTAATCCATTATCATCATGGCATGGAGCATGCAACAAGCAGGAGGTAGGGTGCTGGAGAAGTACCTATCCTGATCCCCAAGGAGAGATGGGGGTATGAAGCTGTTCTGGCATGGGCTTTTGGAACCTCAGAACTCACCTTCCGTGACACACTTCCTCCAACAAGGCCACACCTCCTAATCCTTTTAATCCTTTCAAATGGTACCACTCCCTTGTGATTAGGCATTAAAATATATGAGTTTATGGGGAGGAGTTCTTATTCAAACCATGACAGTAAAGTATGACCAAAATAAAAATTATTCATTATTTATCTGAATTCAAATTTAATTGGATGTTTACAGTAATATTCCACATTAAAATTAAAATTAAAAAATTCCACATTAGTTTGTTTTCTCTTGTGATTTCTCTGCTCACTTTTCTTGATTCTTACTATAAGCATAGTTGTTGTTGTTGTTATTATTGTTACTATTATTATTATTATTATTATTGCTATTGCCGTACTGGTCATTGAGCTTAGCATCTCATATATTCTGTATGAGCACTTTACCATTGAGTCATATCCCCAATCTAGTATATTTTGATATTAAAGAGATTAATATGTTTTTCTATAAGCTATGACAAATATCTGTGTTAGGACATTTTATAGCAAATAGTGGTTTGCTCTATGAAAACTTCACATTCTTATGTAATTAGTTCGTTATTGTGAGGCTCTGTGGTCCTTTATTAAGATCAGAGAAATTAGGATGAATACATTTTTAAAGACTTGGATTACACTACCAGAAACACTATGTTATTCATGGTCTATCTATTAATGTTTACTCTACACTTAACTGGTATTTTTCTGTGTACTAAATTCTTTATTGTAATCCTGTGGAGTGTGCCTGACTTGTGTTTCAAAATTTCTCAGTAGCATTTGAAAAGAAAGTATGTCATGTCAGCTGTAAGCTCTCTGGGAAAATTTATGTACAAAGTGTGACTTGGTAAGCTGTTTGTCTTGCTAATCATTTGGCAAAGAATTTAGACTCAGGTTTGGTTTTGGGTCCTTTTCATTCATGAGAGAAACTTTTTTTTTTCAATCAAGAAAACCTCTAAGTATGCATAAAGAGGGTAGTGTAATGGATTCCCATGGAGTACCACCCAGCAACGATATGAACAGCTCAGGGCCAGTCTCCTTCCCTCCAACATGGCTCTAGTCCCCTCTTCAGATTATTTTGAAGTAAATTTGACATTGTATTTTATCCTCTGAAATATTTTCACCGACTTGATCACCTAGGCAACGGTCAGCTCTACAATGCTCTGTTGCTAGGCTGGGTGGGATGAACTCACATCCAAGTTACAATATTGTCTATTCACAGTGAGATTGTTGGGAAGTATTGTTGGGATGTAAGCCCACAGGAAGGCATACCTACATGGGATTGTTGGGCTATAAGCCCATTTGCATACCTTTAAAAGATTAGGATCCATTAACAAAATCCAATCACAGAGGCATACATATCACAACCAAAGATTATCAACAGCTCATTAGTATAATCTAAACAATCAGTATTCAGATCATCACAATTATTTCAAAACTTTTTTTTTCCTGTTTGTTTGAATCGGGATCGGAATTAGAGCCACATGTGACCAGTGGCTCCATCTTTTAAATCGTCTTTGATCTATGGGTTCCTGTGTGGCTCCTTCCTTCCTTTCTAACATGTTTGTTGAATTGCAGAGTTTTCCACCTCAGGTTTATTGCTTGCATTCCTACTGTGTTCTGTATTTGTTCATTTTATTATTTTTGATCTTTTGAGTCATAGTATTGCTATGTAGCCCTGGCCCTGCTGGATACAACAGGTTGTGCTCTGCTGGCTATGATCCTCCTGCCTCTGCATCCACTGTGCTGGGATTACAGATGTGAGCCACCACCCAGCTTCCCGTCGAGTTTTAAATGTGCCCCTTTCTCTTTTTGTTACTTATAAAATGGCAGATCTGTAGGTTTAAGCAGATACAGACAGGTCAGCTAGGTGCTTGGGGAGTTGGTGCGCACTTCCGCCAGGAGGCATGTAATGCCTGTGCCACCCCTGTGCCATCCATCATCACTGATAGACCTGCATTTAGTGTCTTTTAAAGATTTTGGACCTGGCTGTACAGAAATGGGTTTCTGGTTTTGTGTATTGCTGATGGCACTTTGGCATGGTCGTGGAGGGGCAGAGGTGCTTGGTGCTGTTGCTCCCTTCTTAGTGCTTTAGATGGGCGGGGTGTACGTGACCACAAAACTGCAAGCTATGTCCCAAGATTGCTGTGGGAAGGAAGCCTTCTGATTTCTGGGGAAAACTGAGGGATCGTGAGGGAGTGAGTTGTTGTATTTTCTGTTGTGAACCCGGAGGACTCCAAGGTCTGACTCGACCAGCTTGTGAGACCTTGGGTTGATTTGTGGGAATTTATGCTACAAGGAACAGACCACTGATTTTTGAGCTGGCTTAAACAGTAAAGGCGATTCACAGCTGAGCTGACAAAAGGCACTGAGGTGTGATGGCTGAACTGTGTCTTCTGCAGATCCATTCACTGAAGCCTAATCCCCCAGTGTCAGAATGTGTATATTTGGAAACAGGACCTTTAAATTTAATTTTTAGCTTAAATTTGCATAGTTTGATATTATACTATGTTTAGAAACCTGACATATTACCATAATAATATGAAGAATATTTATGTAATAATATTTTTACGTATCAGTGAAAATGAATCTGAATAAGATTTAAAAAATGACAGAGGAACTTAGCCAAGTTAATTATAACAAAATAAGGCCTTTAAAAAGGTACGTAAGGTAAACTGAGGCTGTTGAACCAGATCCCCCTCTAATCTGACTGGAGTTCTTATAAGAAGGGCTTAGTGGCTGGGGATATAACTCAGTTGATAGAGTAGTGTTTGTCTAGCTGTGATTGGATCCTTAGGAGTGAGGACCCATGCTTACAATCCTTGTGCTCACATGGAAGATCTGAGATACCTTGGCAGCACCAAGTTCAAAGCCAGCCTAGATACACAAGGAAGAGGAGGAGGAAGAAGAGGAAGAAGAAGAGGAGAAGGAATATAAAAAGGATGAAGAGGAAGAAGAGGAGGAGGAGGAAGAGGAGAAAGAAGAGAAGACGGAGGAAAAGGAAGAAGAGGAGGAGGAAGAGGAGGAGGAGGAAGAGGAAGAGGAGAAGGAGAAGGAAGAGAAGAAGGAGGAAAAGGAAGAAGAGGAGGAGGAAGAGGAGGAGGAAGAGGAAGAGGAGAAGGAGAAGGAAGAGAAGAAGGAGGGAAAGGAAGAAGAGGAAAAGGAAGAAGAGGAGGAGGAAGAGGGGGAGGAGGAGGAGGAAGGGGAGAAGGAGGAGGAGGAGGAAGGGGAGGAGGAGATGACACATGGACACCAGGGCCACAAAAACCCTCTAAAGGAGCAGCCAGTGGGCAGCTATCTGCAAGCAAAGGAGAGAAGTGTCTGGAAGCCAACCTTGATCTTGGACTTCCAGCATCCATTGCTGAGGGGAAACAGTTTTCTGTTGTTAAAGCTGCCCCAGTTATGGCCTTTTGTTCTGGCAGCCTTAGCTGACTAGCACAGTGCTTTAAGGTTTGTTTACTTCAGTGGTTCCCGAGTGACACCGAATACTCTGGAGCCTTTTCCTCTCCCTTCCCTGCCTTCTGTGGAGCCTGTTTAATCCCAAGTCCAGTATTTCTCATGGCTGCTAGTCATGATGAAGGGGTGGAAAGGGATACTGGGGCCACAAGCGCAGTGTGGAGTTGGGTCTCTACATATAAAATGTAGAGCTCTGTGGGCCGGGAACATGGGGAGAAATGTATTGGACATTGGTGGTCAGAGCCAGCAAAAGGGCTATTCTCAAAGTGCAGCCAGTTCCAATTAAGTGACCACCAAGGCTAATCCCAGTGTAGACATTTATTTCAAGAGCTAATAGGAAAAAAGAAATGTACAAAGACTTTGAATACTTTCAGAGTGCAATAGGTAGGCCATGTGAGGATCATCCCAGAAGTCCTGCAGCAGTGAAATCATGATCATGAAAGTCCATAATTGGGGGCTGGCGAGATGGCTCAGCGGGTAAGAGCACTGACTGCTCTTCCGAAGGTCCTGAGTTCAATTCCCAGCAACCACATGGTGGCTCACAACCATCCGGGATGAGATCTGATGCCCTCTTCTGGTGCATCTGAAGACAGCTACGCCAGAGCGAACAGGGCTGGAGCTAGAGGGCCCGGAACAAGCAGAGGTCCTGAGTTCAATTCCCAGCAGCCACATGATGGCTCACAACCATCTGTACAGCTACAGTGTACTCATACACATAAAATAAATAAAAAAGGTTCATAATTGGAGGATCCTCACTGATAGTTTCTCTTGTTGGCACGAGGTTAAGGACTACCCGGAACACTCTCTGCTAGTTACGGGCAGAACTCAGGACGGATACCCTCGCCCCCACACCCCATTGCTTTGTCCATAACTCTTCCTTTCCAAGATACCCTGGAACACTTAGAAAGTGGATGCATTCCAGCTAGAGGGAGGAAATAGCTTGAATTTTTATGGGAGATTGTGTTTCTGGGTTGCCTTTGGCGAGTTCAGGAGTTTCCAGTGTGTGTATGGGGGCATATGGCCCAAACCTCAGGACACATGGAATCTTCACCATCTCTGCCACCTGGCTCCGCAGGCGGTTTCAACCCTCTTACCTCCCTCAGAGGGGAGAGTTGCTGGTTTCTCGGCAAACACTGGAGGGTTCAGTTAGGAGCAGCTAGGGCAAGAGGCCAGCGACACAATTTGAATAAAGTAAAAGTAGGTCTTGATGTCAGTCTCATAGAGCTTGTTTATAGCCAGGAGGTGGGTACAGACACAGCCCAGCCTGATCTGGGACGACAACTCTGCAGGGGCTGTGCTTGTGGCTTGGCATCGTGGCTTCATGAGAGGCCTTTAAAAAAAAATCACCATCCTGTTGAGGATAGGAATGGAAATCCTTGTTTTCTTGTGGAGGGTCTGAAAGTGTCTGGGCTCCCTTCTGGGGGCTCTTTCTGCCTCTCAGGCAATGACTTCAGAAAACCCTAAAGTCAGGGACCGGAACAGATAACATTCATTATTGTCATGCATGTGTCCTCTCTCTGCCCCTGAGGACCACACACACCTTCTCAGTTGTGTGGTGTTCCGGTTCCTCCATCAAGGTAGGCGCTTAGAAAAAGATAAACTTACAGCCCCATCCACCTGTGGCTGATTCCAGGTGGCTCTTCTTTCCTTAAGTCTGCACTGGCACAGAGAAGGAAATGTTCCTCTTCTCTCATGGCTGTGCGTCAGGGTAGCCCAAGCCTCGGCTTTTGGCTTGGTTGCCTGCTTTCCAGCCCCTCAGAAGGCAGTGGAACAGTGTGTTGAGGCCAAAGTGACCTGAGTTCCATGAGGTCACGGCTCTGCTATTTTTTCAGTGGTATGTTTTTAGGTAGAATAGTGGGACTCTAAGCTTGGCCTTCTTTATCTGTCAATGGGAGATATTACTGACTGCATCGGGTCATTGTGAACTCAAATGGAGTCATGGCTGGGTGCTCAGGAAGTGTTAACTATTCATAAAAATGATGGATGAAGCCAAACCATGAGTGATTTTTTTTTTTTTTTAATGAAAATTCCTTTTAACATCTTGTTTTCTTTTGGTCCCTGTCCCTCAGAGATAGATCATCTGTGGCTCTATTATCTTTGCTTAAAACAAATTCACAGTGTGTGTGTGTGTGTGTGTGTGTGTGTGTGTGTGGTGTGTGTGTGCACGCACTTTGTATAGGCATGCATGTGTATGTGGAGCTCACAGGTCACTGTCCCAGGATCTTCTTTTGTTTTTTTTTGAGAGATTCTCTCACTGAAACAGAGGCTTACTGAATGGCTAAACTGGCTGGACAGCAGTCTCTGGAGACCCTTCAGTCACTATAGGCCTGCACCATCATGCCTAACTTTTTATTGGAATTCGAACCTGGTGCCTCACGATTGCCCAGAAAACATTTTACCAACTGAGCCGTCTCTCCAGCTCTCTTCCCTTCCTCCTCTTCCCTTCCCTTTTCTCTTTGGCCCTGGGACCCAGGGCCATGCACACACTCATAGTTTTTCCTCAGGGAAGGGTTTGCTAATGCTCTGAGATGTTTCAGAGGGTCGTTTCTCTGTCTGCTGAAAATGCAAAGGGATTTTTACCTGGAATCACTGTGAGAGCCTGGTATGGCTCCTGGAGGCAAAAAACCAAACCAAATCAAACCCAAAAACAAACAAACAAACCCAACCCACCAAAGTGCAGATATTCCCTTAGGTCTGTGTCTCTGGAGTTTTAAATTCTGTTCACACAATTGGTCCATTACAGTTTAAGTTTTCCTACCACAATGGCTGCTATGGAGGTCTCTCTCTCTCTCTCTCTCTCTCTCTCTCTCTCTCTCTCTCTCTCTCCCTTTGTGAACTGAGATTCCCTTCACTTGCCTCTCTGTGTCTCTCCAGTTTTGGGGCCAGTGGTTCACCCTACGACCTCCCTTCTCTGGAAGATCTTAGAAGGGTTGCTGGGTTTCAGTTCATTCAGACTCTTCCTTGTTGCTAAGGATGAGTGGAGACCTTAAAGCTCCTTTCATGGTCACCACGCCCACTTTATTGACCCAGTGGAGAGAGCGATTAGCAGTGAACCTTGGAGAGGTCTTCCCAGTTGCAGCTCAGGGCTGTGCTTTGCAGAGGTCGATAGTCTGGAGGGAACTGACGGGGAGAGCTGGGAAGATCAGCTGCTCCTTGTGCCCTCAGAAGCTGCCGCTGAGCTCGGTGCTCCCCAGGGCCAGAGACTATGGTCCACTTATTTTTTTCCATGCTGAAACACAGGACTGGGGTTTACTGCCATCTGAATCAGACTCTGCTAACACCTACTGAGTTGTGTGTGAACCAGTGCTCTAGCTCCTAACTCCTCAGAGTAACGTGTAAATAAACATGTATGTAAATAAGCTGATGACGTATATGTAAATAAGATGATGATATGTATGTAAATAAGCTGACTAATGTACATACTGGCTTGGCTCCTATGTGACAGGTGCTCTTCCAAGCCCTTTAGAGGCAGAGCCATTTCAGGTGACAGCCTTATGAGGAAGGCATTGTTATTACCCTCATTTTATGGAAGAGGAAAGTGAGGCAGAGAAAGCTTCATTGTTCTGAGACATTCACTTTGGGTGTCATGTTGTTTACTTATAATTTAACAATATGAGGAAAGTGTCAAGAGACTAAGCATGCCTTATGCCATCTTCCATGTCCACAGGGTCTCCCCTTTATGTTATACAAACCAGTGAACCATAGAGGACTGCACATCCTTGTGTTCTCTGTTACTGATTAGACATAGGACCACAGCCTCAGTAGCTCAGTTCTAGACTCTGTAGCCATGTCTTTCTGTAGCTGGGCATCATTAGCAAAACCTTGGGCTCTTCTCCACAGAGCTGAAATGGCACTTAAAGGTCTTTTTTTTTTTTTTTTTTTTTTTTTTTGTCCATGAAGGCTTTTTATTTATGCTTTACATTAAAAAAAAGAATCCCAGGATTTTCCCTCCTGTATGTTTTCGTCTTGCCTCTTCTTGATCCATGATGCCAGCCGAGGTTGTCAGCACAATGAAACCAAACTGCCGTGAGGGGAGCAGGTTATTCTGCCATTTCTCTAGGTCTTTGAGCTGAACGTCAAATCTAGGGCTTATAACTCCACACTTGTTCAACCTTCCTGTGAGGTTCACAACGATCTTCCCAGCTCTGTGATCATCAATGATCTCGAATTCACCAATGTAGCCATGCTTCATCATCACAGTTAAGAACCGAACAATGACTTTAGAACACGGCCTGATGAGGACTTGTTGTTTGCCTCTCTTCTCAGCATTGTTGATGCTCTTAAGTGCATCCACCAGAACATTCATTCGCACCATGGTGACGGCGAGGAAAGATGGCAGAGAGTGGGACGGGCAAATGCACGGAATTATGGGCAAGGGTCTTAGAATAGATTGCACAGAGATCTGCTGAAGAGCTGTCTAACTCTGCAAGGTGAGAAAAGGGCACGTCTCAGATGTCCCACAGCTGACTCTTAGGCAAGTAGCTGTATATTACATACTTCAGGCTAAAATTGCCGAAGGGAATAAAATCTACTGGGTAAGGCCTGCAATCTACAGCCTGTGTGAATGTGACTTGAAAGAACACAAAAACTACAAATTTCATTTGTTCTTGGCTGGGCCTGGTGGCGCACACCTTTAACCCCAGCATTCAGGAGGCAGAGGCAGAGGCAGAGGCAGAGGCAGAGGCAGAGGCCAGAGGCCAGAGGCCAGAGGGCAGAGGGCAGAGGGCAGAGGGCAGAGGCAGACATATCTCTGAGTTTGCGGTCAGCCTGGTGTATATAGAAAGTTCTAGGACAGTCAGGGTTACGCATAGGAACCCCATTTTGAAAACAAAACAAAACACAATTTTATTTGTTCTTACTAGTAGCTGATTTGATACACCCAGACAAGCTCCTAGGAGGAGAGCCTCTGACGATATCTGTCCTTTATCCCCAAATCTTATGCTTACATCTGAGGCAATAGAAACACTTTGTTTGGGGTTCAGCTATCCCTTCACTGACATGAAGTCAGCAGCTAGGTAGCCACAGGTCCACACAGTGATGTTTAGTTGTGGAAGTCCAACACACACATCTGTTAACATTGCAGTGAAATTTAAAGTAGGAATTTCTTTTCTCAGCCTTGTCCCATACTTAGGATGTTTGCTGGTGGACAAAGAGATATAGTGCTGATCATAATCCTGGAGGGCACAATCGCAAAGGTCATAGTCCCAAATGGTGAAATCCAAAAGATCAAAACCCTTAAAGTCTAAAATCTAAAATATCACCACCTCGAACAAGGTTAAAATCCTGAATGCCAAAGTCTCGGAATTGTCCATCTTGATAAACCACAGTTCCTGTTGGGGAATAAAAGGAGAAAGGAGAGAGAGAGAGAGAGAGAGAGAGAGAGAGAGAGAGAGAGAGAGAGGCTGTACAGGAAGGGAGTGAGTCAGGCAGGGATCAGTGTGCTTGCCCCTGTGTGCAGGCTCACTGGCTGCCTTGAGTTAGGTGGAGTGAATTCAAATCTACTTGGTGCGGATGCTGGATATGCCTGTGGTGTTTTTTTCCAGAAGAGGCTGGTGTGTGAACCTGAGTGAGAATCCTGGTACCATCCAGTTGACCAAGGCAGGAGACAAGTACAGCAGGTGAACTGGTCTCTGAGAGCTGGGGCAGTTTTCTTCCGTCTCATGGCTAGCATTAGGATCCAGCTGTGGCCCTGTAGGGCTTGAACCAATGCCCTTGGAGACCCCAGGCTTGGCTAGTTCTAGGGTCTTCCTCAATGAGTGACATCCTTTTTGTCTTATATGTGTTTGTGGAAGAAAACAACTCTGTAAGACGTTGGATTTTTTTGGTGACTGTCTATGTAGTGGTGGCTGATTGGGATTTTTGGTCAGTCTCCATTATCTACATGGTATTTTATGATTTTGGGCACATTAGCCAGCTGAGGCTACATTAAAAACAAACAAACAAACAAACAAAAAACAAACAAACAAAAAAAACAAAACAAAAACGGAGCCAGCAGCCAGAAGCTAAGAGAAGCACACTCCTTAGTTCCAGGGGACCTAGTGCTAGAGCCTACAGCGATGGCCTGGAGCCTGAAGGTGAAGATGCTGGGAGGTAATGAGTTCCTGGTGTCTGTGACTAACTCCATGATGGTGTCAGAACTGAAGAAGCAGATTGCCCAGAAGATCAATGTGCCAGCTTTCCAGCAGCACCTGGCCCACCAAAGTGAAGTGCTACAGGATGGTGTTACCCTTTCCAGGCTGGGTCTGGGTCCTGGCAGCACAGTCATGCTAATGGTGC